>PVJO010007229.1:0-83198 GCA_004026905.1 Hystrix cristata
ACTCACGATGCTCCTGTTTCAGCCTCTCAGCACAGCTTTCTTAAAATGACTGATTTTTCCAGCAGCGTTTCAGATGGCGGTGTGGAGGGCAGCAAGGACACGGCTGCATTCAACTACACACAGGCAGGGGACACAGGAGTCCTCTGGTCGCATTTTCAGGGGCTTCTCTGAAGTTCGGTGAAGGAGAGGCTTCAAAGGCTGACCTATTACTCACAGCCTCCTTTTAGTCCTCAGGGACTTTCTCCGAGTCATTATGGGCTGACCTGCGGTCAACATTCTCACTTATTGTGCATCTTAGCACATGGGGGAAAGGAAGGCTCTGGTTCCTGGTCTCTTTGGCTAAATGAAAGTGTCATCACATGTCCACAGTTAGAGACAAGCTCTCAGAGTGATGATCCCCAGCTCATGTCGTGTATGGCTTTAACGCCCTTTGCTGGTGATAAAACACAGCAGCACCTCATCTGATAATCTTCACCAGAATCCTGAGCAATGACGCCATTAGGACTCTGGCCATGTGGCTGAGGAAGCAGAACTAGTGGTCTTAGAGACAACCAGTGGCCAAGAGAAACGCATCTTCCAATTCCAAGGTTTTCCTGCTTTCTCAGAACCCACTGAGAACTGTTAGGTGCCTTTAGTTTTTTTGTTTGTTTGTTTTTTATTGAGCAGAGTTTCTTTACTAGGTACCTGTGGGATTGGGAAGTTCTAAGTCAGCGGGTCAAACAAAGTCAATGGTTCAAGCTTGCAGGTGAAAATGTCCTTGGGAGATAAGACAGAGAGAAGGCAAGTGTTAGAAATGCAGATTCTCAGGCCCCACCCCAGACACCGAGTCAAAACGCTGAAGAAGAAACCAGAAATACACATTTTTTTAAAACTGTTATCAGTACATGTTTGTAGTACATGATGATTACATTCGTAGTGGGGAGTCGATGCATGTACATAACACACCTGAATTCTTTTTTCCTCCCTTCCTTCCCCTCCTTCCGTCTCTAGATCCCTTTCCCATCTGCAAAAAAACCTATTTTGATTCACAGTAAAGCTTGTTAAGACATTCATGATGGGGCTGTAACATGCACGTCTCGCTGCCAGACAGCTCTGAACCACTGTGGTACATGATGATTGTCCCATCGGGCAGCGTGGGATGGTCCCACTGGGTGGTACAAGCTGCCATTTACCACCAGTGGTTCAAGCCAGTGGGGACATGTTAAGCATTGGTCCCCTAGAAAGCACAGTAAGAGACTTTGGGCTTGGCCTGGGCTTGAAAGCTCTCCATACCACTTACTAGCTGGGCTTCTAGCAAGGCTCTCTTTAAACATCTGTAAGAGACATCTCCCACCAAGGTCATCCAGAGGACTAAGTGAATAATTCTCCTAAACGTAGTAGATAATAAATACTAATTCCTTTCCCATTGTGAACATGAATGTGAGGCTCTTCTTAGTCATAGTAAGTAATGCTGGCTGCTATAACAGGCAAGTCCTAAATCCCAGTGTTGTAAGGGAGTAACGGTTTACTTCTTAAGGGAATTAAGTGGAATATGGGCCTGCTGGTCTTTATACACCATTTAGCCATGACATACTTCTAGAACACACCACGCTAAGGTAGTGAGAGCTAGGGAGGAGGGGGCCGAGGAGGCACACACGTCAGTCTTGCTCACAAACACACACCAGCACTGGTCTCACAACCCAAGCAAACCACAAGGGGGCCTGGGAAATCCAGAGGAGCACACGAAATGTTTGCTGAGCATCAAGGATCTTTTCCTACAGTTGTCTCTCTACCCTGGCAGTTGCCCTGAATCCTCTTGTTTAATGGTCTTTCTAGTCGCATAAATGGGATAGACTTGTCTAAGAGAGAGTTGATTGAAAGACTTTTCACGGTGGGCAGTTGGAACACATGTCGCGGGCCTGAGCGGAATAGCTCCTGTGGATTGCGGAGAGGTCAGTTCTGGAAACAGTACATAAGTGTCACTAAATGCCCAGAACCTGTGTCAGTGAACTTCTTCCTGAGGTCCAGTATTCATGGAAATCAAATGATCTCATTTAGAGAAAAATGAGAGCCAAAATAAATGTTGTATGTAAAGAAAAAAGTACCTTGGTACATTGGAAAATCCCAAAAAGAAGCAGGGAACCTCGAACTGAATGAGTTTGTTTTGTAAGACTTTAACTCTGGAGGGAAACAAGTTACTAAGGGAGACTATGGAAGCTTGGCTTCAACCAGATGGCCTGGAAGGTATTGATTAAGCCCCTACTGTGCTCACAACACAGTACCTATCAGGTGTCATTTAAAAGGTAGCTAAATAATTATTCTTCTGAGGAATATAAACTAGAGCTAATCAATGTATACTCATTGCTCTGTGATTCAGAGACAAGTAAGGGTGAGATGCTAATGGTGAGGTTTGGGGAGCCGGCATGGGTTCTTCCAGTACACATTCTTTCATTGGCAAATTTATTTTCGACGATTTCTCTTCCCATCGTTTTGCTTTAATATATTTCTAAAAGAAAGTGTGTGTGGTGGTGAACCTGTAATTCCAGCATGCAGAAAGCTGAGGCAAGAAGACTGCAAGTTTGAGGCCAGCCTGGGCCACATAGCAAAACACTGTCCCAAAACACCAAAAAATCTAAAAGAAGCACTGAAGAATCTGAACATTTGATTCAGAGTTTATTTTCTCTCGAACTTGTGCATTTACAGGAATGACTTCAACTTGAGTTGTCAGGCTCTCGCAGTACTGTATATTCCTTTTTCTCCCTATAGTCTTTTGACCTACTTATAACCTAGCGTGGTCAAAGGATATATTATTTCTATCATATTTTTATCCATGGAGTGGCTCTCTGTTACATGTGAACTTACCAGGAGGCAAGAAATAAACCGTGAGTTAAATTATCTTATGAAGCATTGAAGATTGGCCCAAACCGGTTAAAAAGCAATTTTGTTACGATGAAGCTTACTTCAAATGCCTGGGTTAAGACCTTAATATGCGCTCAGAAATTTTTGTCATTATGAGCACATGACCAGTAGGTGACTGTTGGTGAATTTCATCAAAATGGTGCCTTTGGGATCTGGAAGAGCAATAAATAGGGCATTTTAGAACTTAAATGAACATTTATCATCACTACTTCAAATGCCTTTAATTTTACAGATAAAGAAACTGCAGCTGTTAAAGGTTACACTACTAGTCAAGTTCACTAGTGTTTTCTGCCCAAATTAGGATTTTAAAACCAAGTCTTCTGACTCCAGCTGATGCTAAAAATTAATATCCCTCAAAAAGAGAGAAATGCATTCATTTCTTACCAGGAGAAACAGGCCAGTTATTTGCTACAGAGCATAACAAATCACATTTCTTAGCGGATTTTCTCAATTTGGAAAGAATCAAGAAAATTGATTTCAGAAAGCAAAAAAATGACTAAAGTGGAGGTTTTGAATTAAATCTTTAAGAAACATTTTCAGTAATCTAAAGGCCTGGGGTGGGGAGTCCTTGGTTGTCCTATAGTTGTGTTCTTTGGCAGGCTCAGTTCTCCTCCTTGATCCCACCGAGCTAAAAGAACATTTAAACTTGCAAAGGAGAACCCGCAATTTCTCTCCCTGTAGATTTCCTGTGCCCCTCATGGCTGAGCGAAGTCTCATTAGGAATTCTGAAGGATGCAGATGTAGCTCAGAGGTGGAGCACTTGCATGTACATGGCCCTGGGCTCCTTCCTCAGCACCACAAAATGATGATGGTAGTGATAATGATAATATTGAAGACTGAATGGGAGCATGGAGGATTCATTGGGGGGCGGGGGTGAAGATTGAACCAGTGTCTTCACAATAAGCTACGTCCACAGCCCTTTTTATTTTTTGAGACAAGGTCTTGCTAAGTTCCCCAGGCAAGACTTGAACTTGTCATCTTCCTGCCCCAGCCTCCTCGAATGCTGGAATTACAGGAGTGTGCACCATACCCGGCTCTTTGAAGGATTCTTTACCTGCAGTTGGCATGTTATAGTGATTCTACCTCTTAAATGACAATGAAGCTCTAACTATTTACATTCATTATGAATTCTTGCCAGGTATGGTGGCACAACCTCATCTTCTCTGGAGGATGAGGCAAGAGGATGACTAGTTTCAGGCCAGCCTGGGCAGCTTAATGAGGCTGTCTGGAAAAATAAAAAAGGCTAGGAATGCAGCTCAATGGCAGAGCACTTACCATGTGACAGGCCCTGGTTCAATCCCCAGTACCAAGGGAGGGGCAGGGTTTTTGTTTCAATGAGGAAGTTGGCATTTCCAGTCTTCAGAGTAATTTTCAAGGTGTATAGTGCCCTTTCTCCCTCCCTCACCAAATCTGGCTTCAGGTTTGATGGGAGGCGATCTTTCTGCAGCTCCTATGCAGAACTTGCACACAGCCCTGAATATTTAAATAGCGAAACTGGATTACAACTGGAATTGTGCAGTGAGGTGGTTTTTCATGTGTCCCTGTGCATTTTTGTTTACTGGCAAAATACCTCCAATCTCATGCTAATCGGAGTAATTCACTTTATTTATCTTCATTATATTCGTTTCACTCCTCTTAGAAATGCCAAGATTTTGATAATAGCCTCAAAAATTATACATATGCCTAACTAAGTAGTCATTTTCAGATAGGATATAAGCAGGGAAAACCATCCAAAGATATAAATGCTGGAAAATAGCTTTTCCTGTGATTCTAAAAGCAATTCCTTTGAAATATAACTGAATACACTTCTATTTTAGGAAGTGTGATCATGAAAATTTGATGTTCTGTGCGCACTGAATCATTAAAACAATAGTTTTTCAAAATGAGCAGTGTTTTTAATTCCTTTGAAAAGAATTAAGCAGACAGATAGATGGTGGGTACTGACAGGTGATCTGTGTAGTGGAAAGAGCTTTGCCGACCATGCATCCAAGTCTTCTTTTGACCATTCTGATTTTCCTTATTTTGCTCATCTTCATACTTATCAAGTGGCCTCTTAGAAGATGCTGGGACAGATGATTACATCTGCCTGTGTGTTAAGATGACTTTTCAAGGTACTGCCTCCACCAGTTTGATTGAACCAGTGACCCTGCCCGAGAATCCTGAGCAGTGTCGCACTCCGAGGGAACCCTCCACATGCCTCCACAGGTCAGCTGCCCTTGCTGTCGTATGTATGGAAAGCAGTGGCAGCCTCTCGACAAAGTCTATCACACAATGTGGCACCTCTCTGAAGGGCCTGCCCCAGCCAGCCTGTCCCCACTCACTTTGACTTGAAGCTCAGTCAGGTTGCCCTCCGTCTTCATGGTCCTCAATGGGCAGAGCCGTGAGAGGCTGCGGCCTGTGAAATCTGATTCTCCTCACCTATGGGAGGGATCAGGGCTTCCCAGGAGGGAGCTGTAAATGCAGGAACTTCATTCAGCCAAGAAAAGCCCATTCACTCAAAACCAAACCGAACAAACAAACAAACAAACAAACAAAAAAAAAAAACCACTGTATAATGTCAGCTTTGTTGCATAAGAAATTAGTGAAAACATATCATAAATTTACACCAGGTATTAAGTGTCTAATTTGTTATTAATAGCATACTGAGGAATTTGTAAATTTGTTAAACTGGATGGAACATTTTTTTTGAACGTTAAAACTCTTCCTTTCCATAGCTTTCAAACTGCCTTTCGGACAAGTGAACTAGATTTGGGGTGAAATCTGATCTATTCTGTGCTTCACGGTCATTCTCACGATGAGGCGGTAGCAAAGCCCCAAGGTCTCTGTTAGAGGAACTAAATCCTCACCATAAGGCCCACGAATAGAAAGCACAAGGGACGGTAGGAGCAGCGTGTTTCCAGCTACCCTCCTCTGCCCGCAGAGGCCCCCAGAAGTCTCGTCCTTGGGTGGCTAAAGCAAAACCAAGGGACAGTAGAGGGTAGAAAAACACTGTTATCACAACAGCATGCCAGACAACAAAAGCCAACACATGATAGATGTGGCGGCTTCCAGATATTTTATTCATGATGATAAAGATGAAATGGAAAAAGATAAGTTAAGCCTTCCATCCTTATTGCCATCTGTAATCCATAACTGATGATTATCATGATTATTAAAGATTTGCATGACTGATTTTGACCAACCAGCATTGTTGTTTGTAACCTTTTGGCCATGCTCAGTTTTTTGGTTTTTCTTTTTTTTTTTTTTTTTCAGGCTTATATGAAGGACCTAGCAGGTTACATGCATGTTTCTGATCAGGATTAAGAACCACTTAGAAAAAAATAAAAAGAACCACCTAGCATGGTTACTAAAAAAGTCACTCATTTCATTTTGCATTGGAGAACCAAAATAATTTGCATCTACTGAGCTGTCGGTATTCGTGGTTCCACTCCATTGTTTGAGGCTTTGGTGACTTTTTGATAGGGTCCCACAAACTACAGCCTATGGGCAGATCCAGGCCTCCACCAGTTTGTCAATAAAGTTTTATTGGAACACAGTCACATTCATTTCTGTTCTGTCTGTGGTGGTTTTCACACTCCGAAGGCAGAGGCCGTGTGGCTCATAAGGCCTGAAGTTTTTACTCTCTGGCCCTTTGAGGAAGAAAGAGATGACACATTTAAGCACCTAGACTGACAACACTGAGAGGAAATTGGCTCGCTTGCAAGTGTTGCTACTGGATCCATTTAGAAAGCGCATCTGCTTAAAATATCTCCACTTGAGGGGAAAATTATATTTATCTTCACAACACACATGGTTTTACTTTGTACTTGTTTCTCTAATCATCAAAACAATTCCATTTACTTTGACTTATTAATCCAGATCTGCCTGTGGTGCATCACAGAGCATTCTGATTATGCTGGGGACACAGTCCGGTTTTTAAATTTTAATTTATTTCTTGAGTAATTATAAAAGCTACTTCAGGACAACCAGGTACCATCAAAAGCAGGTCAGCTGTCATCGAGCTAGGAAGGGACTGCGTGTGCAGATGACCGGGAAGAGGGACTCTGTCCTGGCAGATGCATGTTGTCCTTAAGAGAGGAGGGCTCAAGCCTCACCAAGCAGGCCCAACTTGAAAATAAATATCAGCAGGAGTTCAAGGGTCATCTTGGTTTTATAGCCGAAGCCAGATTCCGAGCCCTGCCGGAAGAGGTGGGGCTGCAGGGAGAGTGCCGCCAAGGAAAAGTCAAATACTTGTTGGACACCAACTCCCCCTTCAGGAGAGGTAGTAGGTAAATTGGGGTCACACGGGTCTGAAGAGAGATTGTACTGACATCTCTGCGTCCAATTTCAAAAGCACAGAATGTTTTGGGGGTGTGTATAAAACTGTGGTGATGAGAGATGACAAAATCTCTACATGTGTCTTGCAGGAAGAAAAGATTTTATGTTTTGCACTCAAACAGGCACACGTCCACGTGCACATCACACACACTGAGGAATGTCTGTGGCTCACCCCTCTGTCCCAGGCCCGTGTTCTCCCAGTGAATAGTGGCCAGCTGGGAAGGGTGGCTCCCAGGCCCTGAGTGGCTGAGCATTTCTGTCCGCGGCGTGTAGGATTTTGCTCCTCTTAGAGACTGCTCAGCAGGGCATGAGCCGTGGAGGGACGCTCCTCGGCTACCGTCGCCTGTCCCATCAGGAAGGTGGTGCTGTCTGGTGTCACACCTCAGGAGCTGGTGTGGCTGGTGCACCCTGTGAGGCATGTCACAGTCACAGGGCTGCTAGTGCAATCAGTCCAAGTTTTCCTCACTCCTGTTGGTGCATTTCAGCGTGGAGAAGCTGCAGTACGTTTGCCACTGTGGTCTTTGATTTCCGTCTGACCTCTCCCGTCAGGGCATGTGGACGGGATGGAGGGAGTGTGTGAGCTGTGTGTGCTGTATTTGACATGACCACGATGCGAGGGAATTAAAAATTCAAAGAGGGACGAGAACGAGACTAATATTTACCCGGCTGACAGTCCAATGGCAGACACACCTATGAATTCTGTCTCTCTTGGGGTCTCCCACTTGACAAATGATTATATCTATTCTCAAGGAATCTTTCAAGCCATCGAATGGCTAAACTGGAGAAATTAGAGATAATACAATCAGAATAAAGTCTGTTCGAAACTTACGTATCACAGTCCATTTTCTATTCTTTCTTTTTTCTTTTTCTCTTTGGAGATTGAACACAGGGCTTTCACACTGAGCTACATCTCCAGGCCTTTTTATTTATTAATTTATTTTGAGACAGAGTCTTACTGAGTTGCCCTGCCTGGGCTCAAACTTGCAATGCTCCCACCTCAGCCTCCCCGAGTGCTGGGATTAAGGCGTGTGCCACCATGCCCAACCGCCTTTCCTTTTCCATTCTTTTTTCTCTTTCCCTCTCCATTATAAGTAGAGCCTTTCCAGTTTTAAATAAATAAGCTCATTCCATTTTAAAACTTCATCTTTCTAGCTCTCCTTACAATTAAGAAAGACGTTTTCAGAGAATTCAAAAATACAAAGCCGGATCAATGAGGCATTTCTGGAATCTGTCATGCTGTTGGGAAAAAAGTGCTTGGGGAAGCGGGTTCTTTTTCATACATATGGTATGTGAAAGGGTATCAGGCCACAGGAAAGTAGAGTGGTGAGCGCAACTATATCCATTCCAGTCCATTGGGCTACAAGACTGTTGATTTAAAAAGGAAAGTTTAAAATTATGGAAGCCTGGGTGATGAAAAGGTCAAAGTAATGAGAACTTTCATAAAGAATTATAGAAAAATTGGCAAAATAATAAGACCAGACCCCACCACTCAAGCACCTGAGACCTTGGGAAGTTTTGTGTTTTAGGTCCCAGGTTTTTAAACAGCGCGGGGTCTCATCTGAACTTGAGGAGTTATGTTTTCCAGAAAGAGGAGCTCACAAGGAGCCCTGAAGGCCCCTCTAAGGAAAGTACAACAGCCCTGTTGACCGAGGAGGAGAGGAAAAGAGTTCCCAGCCCAGGTCCTGGCTTCCACCTCACCCTCTACCCTCCAGCTTCCCCTTGGGTTGTACTGATAGCCCCAGGGTGAGAGATTGGCTCTTTGTAGGGTGACACTGAAAAACATGAGTCGCACATACTCCATAGTGGCCCTTAGGAGGAACCTAGGTATCGCCCTCACGGGAGAATAGGGAGGGAGACATCTTAGGGCCTATTTCTAACATTTCACCCTTTGCCTGTCTTTAGGAAGTGATCATGATAGTCCGTGTTGTTTATTGAGGCCTAACAAAGTAGAAGCATTGGAGAAAGCTGGAACCATGGTGGTTTGTGGAGGAACTAATGAATTGTGACATTTCTTTATTGGGTTGCACAGGTCAGGCTAACCATGACATTAGCCATGAGTCTCATTCTCAGTAGTGACTTCTAGAGCTTCTCATCTTCATCTGATCACTTCGTCCTTGCCCCACAGTTGTGTTTATCAGGAGCAATATACCTTAAAGACCTAAAGATGATAGGCACAGGGATACCTAGGTAAGGTTCAAGCCAAGGAAAGAGTATCTGGATATCCCCGCAAGCAAACATCTGCCTAAGCCTAAAGCAGGTCTTTGGCTGAGATTCCAACAGTGGAGGGTGCATGGGTGGGCATATCCTGGGTGCCCTAGAGGGCTCCTTTCCTGGGGGAGGTCAGTGTCACCGATAAGCAAATCTGTGCCCTCACATGGCTCCCAGCTGCAGTGATTAGGTGTTATTAAGAGGCCTCACTGAAGGGGCTAAAACAGGAAAGAAGGAACTGGCCAGTGCCATTTGCTAGCGGCAGGGCTTGCTCTGAGACATACATTCAAAACCAAGTGCAGACACCCAGAAATAACTGGGATAATTTGCCAAGATTGAAGTTATATATATTTGTGTGACCTAGTTATATATACTTGTGTGCCTAGCATTTGTGTAAATCATCTGAACATTTTTTGACTTATTCTCTTGGTTGGAGTATTGTGCCCAACCTAAGTTTCTACTCTCAAAGAGAAGTGACACAGAGATAATGTAATCTAATTGCCATTATCGGTCTTGCTGTTGATCACCAGGATCGATGCGGCCCTCTGGCTGTGGAAGGAAGCATCAACTTCCTCCTCTGGTGGTCCTCAGTGTCTCACATCTGAGCACCTTCATCGGAATGGAAGACTCTCCCTGCCAGTCTTCCCATTAGTCAAGGTTCCAGCAGAAAACAGATGGTTCACTTGTTATGATAACTGGGGGACGGTTCACTTACACCAAGACTAATCGCAAAGGTGAGGGCGAGCTTCAGCGTCCTCCAGGCAGCCTCCATCAGATAGCCAGGGCTGACGCGTGTCATGAACATATTTACCAGTGTGACGCATGTAGTATGCATCAGTGTCCATGGTCAGTGGACTCTTCCATGGGGACCAAAGAAGCAACAACCTTCTTACCTATTTTTTTATGAAGAAGTTACGGATACA
This sequence comes from Hystrix cristata, assembly GCA_004026905.1. Lineage (NCBI taxonomy): Eukaryota > Metazoa > Chordata > Mammalia > Rodentia > Hystricidae > Hystrix > Hystrix cristata. The sequence goes on from PVJO010007229.1 coordinate 10,347, forward strand.
TGAGATTCTCCTACCCAGCAGAGTAAGAGAGGAGGTGAGTTCTGAACTGGGAGTTACAGATGGGGGAGTCTCAAGCAGTTCCCAAGGCCAGGAGACTCCCCCATCTGTAACTCCACCAAGTTTTATTGTATCTTATCTTCATCTTTTTATCCCCACCCACCCAGCAACTCAGCCAGAACATACTCAACAGATAATCTTGAATCATACTGATTTGAATAAAATTATTTTTAATTGAGTAAGATCAAATCGATAGAAGGAATACTGAATTCTAAATAAATGTTAAATCCTTTGGTCCAAATGATGGCTCCAAGGCCTTCGAGATCTTTCTGTTTCCCTAGGATAGAAAACCTATCTCAAGCCAGGCGTGCCGGCACACACCTGTGACCCCAGCACTTGGGAGACCGAGGCAGGGGGAATGAGAGTTCAAGGGCAGCCTGGACTACACAGGAAGACTCTGTCTCAAAAAAACAAAACAAAGGCAACAAAAAACCAAATCTCACTTTTCCCCTGTAATGGCCAACACTGCCCACTCTGTTTCTGTCCTAATTACCCCGATCTCCTCTTCGTGGTAGAGTTAATAATGACTCAGCCCCTTTCAGGATACACAAGCCATCCTCAAATCCCCGTGTGCTCTCTAAAATTATCCACTTACCTCTTCCCACCCACCTATTGAAACAGGCTGCTCCTACGTTTTATACCGTCTAGGATCATTGTTCTCAAACTTTAGCAGGCACTCAGATCTCCTGGAGAGTTTTATTGAAACAACACAAACTGCTGGGCTGAACTCCCGGAGTTTCTGATCCCAGGAATTTGCATGGTTCACAGTTCCCAGGTGCTGCTGCTGCTGCTGTGCCGCTCACCCAAGGACCACACTGTGAGAAGTGCTGACTTGCGGGATGCCCCACAATCTTAGATTACCTGGGAAGCTTTCAGAAATATCTGTGTAGCATAGCAATAGAGTCTGTGCTTAGCATGCAGGAGGTCCTGGGTTCCATCCCCGCTACCACAAAGAATAATAAAGATCTGGGCTTGACTTCTCCCTTCCTATATACTGATTTAACTGGTCAGGAAGGTGACCCAACCATTGATATGCTCAAGGTAATGCTGGTTATTCTCATGTGGTGTGGGATTGAGAATCATCAGCCCAAAAACAGTGGGAAATAGCAGATACCAGGAAAATAGACTGAATTCTGTAGGAAGGGTGCCAAGGAGGAGCCAGTTAAAACCTGAGGCTTCTTTGTTGTTGTTGTTGTTCCCCAGGCTGGTGCAGAGTGTTGTTTAGACGCGTTACCAGTGCGTTGGTTTTGCCTGAATCACAGTTTTTCCCTTGATCTCTCACCAGATCATATTAAAGTTGTTGCAGACACTGACAGAAAGTTATTAAAAAAAAAAAAATACTCTGTGCTCCTAGGGAGAATGTTAACTTTTCCCTTGGATAGCCAGTGGGGCTCTCTATTAGAAATAAAGCGAAAGAAGCAAAGGCTAAATTTCTGTTTTTTAGTGTTTGGGGAAAGGTTAAGAACAAACAGTAACATGCAGTATACATCCGAGAAAGGCCTTTACTCAATGATCCCGTGTAGTCATTCTTCGTGGTTCTTGCACACAGCCGTCCCCAAAGGCTCAGCTCAGTGTCACACAAGGCGTGTGATTGATGGGTGGGTGGGTCAGTGAGTGAGTTAAAATAAAGGTGATCAAATCTCGTCCATCACTTTAAAATAGCAGAATGCTGGGAATTTATTTTTTTCTTCCTCTATTATTTAGCTTTGGGCCTCGCTTTTTTTTTTTTTTTTTTTTTTTTTTTTTTTTTTTTTTTTTTTTTTTTTTTTTTTTTTTTTTGCCTTGGTGCTGACTGACCATATTAAAAGAGCTTTGTCTTTGGTTAACTTTATTAACTCTTAATTTCTACTGTAACACTCAGACACTCCTGATGGGCTCATGTCCGGTAGTCCTAAAAATATTGAAAGAAAGTGTTCACTCTGTAGCCTTTTTTTTTTAAATGAGAAAGGCTCTCATTGTGTTGTCCAGGCTGGCCTGGACCTCCCTATTTGGCCCAGGCTGGCTTTGAACTTGTGATCCTCCTGCCTCAACCTCCAGAATGCTGGGATTATAGGCATGCACCACCACGCCAGCTCAAATTTCAGATGGTTTTGTTTTCTCCTGGATTTGATACCTAGTAATACACACAGTTTTAGTATTACTTCAAAACCGATTTCCACTCTGCATGACCAGTATTATTTCAATGCTTTCTCTAGTTATTGTCTCACTGTTCTTTATCTTAGCCATAGGGCTTTGGGTTGAGACCACGACCTTTAGAAAATAAAGCCAAAAATACTCTGTTAAGTGTAACCTATTTATCTTTGGGAGCTAAGGACCTTTTTCAAATTTCCAAAAATATTTCATGCTTTATACTTATTTTTAAAAGGGACTTTCATATCTCTGTCTCCCTGAGTCTTCCCAACACTGACGCGGCAGGTAGGCTTGCCACCCTTGGGGCCATTTGTCACAGGGACACAGCATGGCGAAGTAAAGTCATGGAATATATGCCACTGGCCTTCTGGTTAAGGTGGAGGATGCCAGGATGCGGGACTCAGGAACCCCGCCTGTCTCCCCGGCTCTGAGCTCTCTGGGAGCCAAGGTATTTGTTCGTAGTTTGAGGGGAATGACAATGAGAGAGAAAACTGAAAATTCCTGACTGAAAATTCTGGCTAGAGTTGAGTGTGTGGATCAACAGGAGTGAGTTGTTCTGCTTATTGTGCAGAGAAGAAGCAAATGGGCATCATCCAGAGGTATAAAACAAAATTGCTACTGAGCCTCCCCAGAGGAGCCTGGCCTATCGCGAGACCACCCTCTGTCCAAGCCCAGAGTTCTCCATCACTCCCACGACCACAGCTCCGGGGTCTAGCTAGGTCTTAGTAATTTATTGGACCATCCCAGATCTGAATCCCTACTGCATGCCAGGCAATGTGCTAAGTGCTACGGCACAGCGGTAAATAGCATGTCATTTGTGCCCTTCCAGCATGGCAGTGCAGCTGGGAAGACCTTCCTACAAGTGGGTACCGCTGATGCAGTGGATAAGGCCATTGTTGAGACTGAGGGCACAGCAGGGGGAGCTCCTTGCCCTGGCTGGTGATATCAGGCATTCAGCATCCCTCTGCCACAAATGTGTGGCCCTGAATGAGGGAGTCTCAGCGGACAGGGTGTTGGGAGCATGTTACACTCATGTCAGGGGCATGGCATAGAGTGAGTTAGAGCATTCTTGGCATGAATGTTATTCCTAGGCCACAGAAGGCTGTGAGCACAGGAAGGAAGCTGTCTAGCTACTGCCTGCCCCACCTCTTTCCTCCTCCTCTGCTCATTCACGGCATCCAGATTCTAGGAAGTCTGATCGACATTGAGATTTCAAAGGTTCCCTTTGTTCCATCCCAAAGACAGAAAGAGGTGGCAGCTTAGGAGGAGCACCAGCTGGCCTGAAGTCCATGCCTGTTATGTAGTGGACCCACGCTGCCACTGGCATGCATAGTACTGCCCCTAAAGCCATGCAAAGTAGGGGGAACCTGTGGGCTTTCATTGTTCTTGTGAGGAGCAGGAACTATGGTATATAAGGGGAAGATGTGAAAGTTGAGTGTGGTAGTACATGCCTATAATCTCTCTGGGAGGCTGAGGCAGGAGGATGGCAAGTTCAAGTGCAATCTGGGCAACTTAGTGATTTAGTGAGACCCTGCCTCAAAATAAAAAATAAAAAGGGGATATAGCTCGGTGTGAAGACTCTGGGTTCAATCCCCGTACAACAAAAAAAAAAAAAAAAAAAGGAAGATGCGAGATTACTGGAAGCCTTAGGAAAGAAAGGAATTCAAGAAGCAGCTATTAGTCAAGGGTATCCTATAAAATTTAAATAAAATGAGGGCTATATCAAGGCCAATAACTTAAGCAACTAAATCATTGATGACCTTAACAAGAACTGCTTGAGTAAAGTAGGGTTTGTCAACCTGGGCGCTGTTGGTGATTGGGGCTGGATGACCCTTGTAGTGTGGGTCTGTCCTGTGCAGTGTTGGCGGCTGAGCAGCATTCCCGCCTGCTGCTGGGTGCCACCAGCACGCACCAATCACAACAACCGAGAGCAACTCCAGACTCCATCACAAGTTCTCTGGGAAGCAGATCGCCCCTGGTTGAGAACCAGTGCAGGAGAGACGTGTGGACAGGAGTCAGACAGTGATGAGTTTGAAGGCATCAAGTCCGGACCATCCTTTCCGGAAGTCTGGCAGCCAAGAGCAGACAGGTGACGGGTGCTGGCAGGGAGGGTAGAGTTAGGAAGATAGGTTCAGTGCTTGTTGTTTTATTCTGTTTTATTTCTAATGGAAAATGCATTTGTTTGCCCTAAACAAAAACTAGAAAAGAGGAAAGATAAAGAATAGTCATGGAGTGGCGCCTATTTAATTCTTTCACAAACATTAAGTACTCCAGTTACCAGGCTCTGCCAGGCTTTGTGGATGCCAGGGTGAACAAACGAGTTCTTTATTCAGAAATTACTGAACATCCTAGGCCCTTCTGAGCCCTGGTAATGAGTGAGACAGAGGTGACCCCTGCCTCAGACAACAAAAGCCTTGGGGTCCAGTGGGTAAGAGGGGCAACAGCAGGCAGCGTAACAAGCAGAAGGGACAGGAGACACCGGACACTGTCCAGGCACCTTAATCCAGAGTTTCGAAAACATGAGAAGTGATATTTAAGGATTAAGCAGTGATGTTAGGGGTTATCATCAATTACCCAGATGAGGGGGGAGGGCAAGATTGTTATAGCTTTAAGGAAAAACAAGCAGATCTGGAAAGAGCCAAGGGGAGAAGGCCATGTGTGAAACAGGATGAGCAAGGTTCTTAGTAGGCAGGCAGATCGTGAAGAATCTTACAGAGCCCTGAGTGTGCTGACTACCCCGTGGGCACAGGGAAAGCGAGCTTACTTTTCAGGCAGGGAGCGTGTGACCGTATTGGCCTTGATTCCATTGGCCTAAGGAAGACTAGACTAGGTAGGCCGGTGGCCACCTGGAGAGATGCTGGTGGCCTGCTTTCCCAAGGTCATGGTGCTGGGATGGAGTGACAGCTGGTTTGCACGTAGGACTTGGTAGTCGACTGGCCATTACTGTGGTCTGGGTGCGGGTTCTCTCCAAAACTCAGGTTGAAACTAAATCCTCAAAGTCATACTAATGAATTTGGAGGTGGAGTCTTTGGGGGTCTTAAGACTAGATGAAGTCATGAGGGCGAGGTCCCATGACAGCATTGGTGGCTTTGTAAGACAAAAGACCCAAGCTAGCCACTTGCTCTGTCACCGTGTTATGCCCTCCACCGTGCCATGACCCAGCAAGAAAGCCTTCACCAGATGCTGAGCATAAGCTGAACAGATGCTGGCACTACACTCCAAAACCTCAAGCTGCATGAACTTCTGTTCTTTATAAATTACACCATCTGTGGTATTTAGTTATAGCAACAGAAAATAAACTAAGGCAGCTGTTGAGACCGAAGTTGAGAGAGGATGATTCCACCTCCTGCTTGGGCTGCTCACTGGGGGTGAGATGCAGAACTACTTGGAGAGGAGAGTGTCTAGAGGGGGAGAAGAAGCATTAATTCACTTGAGATCCTTGAAGTTTGATGGACCTCATGAGAACAAGAAGACAGTTGGAAAGAGGATCAGGAACTCGGAAATATGACTGGAGGCTTAGATTTTGGAATCATTGGCATATTGATATTAATTGAAGTCATGAGTATTGATGAGCTCATCAAGGAGCACGTGTGGCATTGCAACTGGGAGGACCTGGGTTGAATATAGTCATTATATGTGGAGCTATAGTAAGTAGCTCCAAAACTGAGCTTTAAAAAGCACCTTTTCTTTGTGTAGTACCAGCGCCCAGTATTTCATTATAGCAACAGAAAGTGGAGTAAGGTACCCACCATCCAGGGCACCTGTTAGAAAACCCCACCCTGCCTTGAGGGGCACCCCTTGGCTGTCACCTCCCCTGAGTACCAGGTTCCTCTCTCCCTCCTACTGACACTGCAGTTGCCTCCCAGAGGTGCTGAGCTGCAGAAAACCAAAGTCAATTCTTTTCCTTATCCTGAAATGCAGACACAGCTGCAGAGACCCAGACTTTAGAATCAGGTTTCTGAAAACAGTAAGCAGTTGTAAACGCTAATGAAAGCGGTGACCTTGGTATTCCGCAGCTGGCAGCAGGCTCATTAGCTCCGAGCAGCAGAACTAATCCTGGAGGAGTCAGACCAGCAAAACCAACAAGGGTTCTGTCACCTCTCTGGGGAGGTGCTGGCTTGTGCAGGCAGACGACTCCCTGCTCTGCGTATATTCAAGGCATCTTGCCTCTGGCAGTCTCCTTTTCCCAAGGCCAGAACTGAAGGGCCATTTGTTTAGGGCTTTTGTTTTCCTTTTCGCACAGTCTTTTTGTGCAAAAAGGAAAGCTTCAGCGTATTTGATTGTTTCTTTGAGAGAAGACAAGATCAGAGCTGGGCACAGTGATACACGCCTGTAGTCTGAGTTACTAGGGGGCTGAGGCACGGGCTCCCTTGGCGCCAGGAGTTCAAGGCTAGCCTGAGCAACATAGCGAGTACCCAGCTCAAAAAAAGAGGAGAGAGAGAGAGAGAGAGAGATCCACCCTTAAATATTGACAGAAAATAGAAGGCTCACATGGCAATTGATGGCAGATGGTATTTAAGCAGGAATCCAGTGATTTTTCAGTTTCCAGTAAATGGGGAATCGTTTAGCCATAGTCCACTCTAAAGAAGAAATCATTTGAGGCATGGAAACAATTTTAGTTCTCAGAAACATTTTATAAACCAGGATCACATGTATAGCAGCAAAGCTATTTAAGATCACTTGAATGCACAGTAACAATTTTAATTTAGGATAATTTACTTTATATAAGAGTTTTACTCCTGCAAGACCCTGTCTCAAAATTTAAAAAAAAAATTTTTAAAGCTCTGGGGATATAACTCAGTGCTTAGTGCAAACGTTTCAATCCCCAGTACAAAAAAAAGTTTAACTCTGAAGAGATTTCCCTTTCAGAGGTATCTGAGCTGAGGCCTTGGATTACCAGCTCCTTGGGGTTACAGTGGAGGGCCACAGTTTAGCATTCCACCGTTTCAGATAGCCACAATCATCTGTGGTCCAAAAATACTGCACAGTACAATAAGGCGTTTTGAAAGCAAGAGACTATACTCACATAATTATATTGCAACATATTGTTACAGTTGGTCTATTATTAGTGATTGCTGTTGATCTGTTACTGTGCCTGAGCATATTAAACATTATCCCAGGAGCGTATAAAGGACAGTATATACAAGGCTCAGTACTCTCCGTGGCTCCAGACATTCACTAAGGGTCGAACATCCCCTGTGAACACAAGAGACTACTGTATATAGTACCCATTTCTGACAGGAATGAGATAAAGCAAGGGTGGCAATGTCTTGCAGGGACTTGAGGGGAGAGGTGTTCAGAAAGTAGAGTCAAGACAGAACCAGGACAGAATCTCTATCTCTTGCACATTTTGCCCAGTGCCCAACCCACTGCCACATGTCCACAGAATGGTATTGGCCTGCCCAGCTCTCCATGGCCAACCCGGGACACTGCAAGAGCCCAGTGTCTTCCAAGGCAGTGAGAATCCAAATCCCGGCCACCTTGCTCATTGTTTGCAGAAGGTTCACTGTAGCCCAGCTCCTTGGAAGTTGCCCATCCGGTTTTAGGATGCACAGGACCAATGGCTGCTGTGCGTCTCCTGAGAATGTGCCTGGCCTTGGCAGCCTGTAATCCAGGTCGGGTAATTGGAAGGTGAAAGACCAAGGATTGTTAGGACTTGATGTCATCCAGAGGCCTCAAACTCAGGAGCCCCAGGGTGAGGAGGGCTGGAATGATGGGGTAGGACGCAGGACAGGTAGACGTGAACCCGTGTGAATGATTTGACCAAGCCCCAGGACCGGGCTGATCGCCGTGCGCATGCCCTTTCTAAAGGCATTCAGCCTCAAAACACTGTAACCCGTGAGCATGCCTGGGAGGGTCGCTTCGCCATCTCGGGGATGAAATACCTGACATATACAGCTTAGAGGAGAGGTTTATTTTGGCTCCTGCTTCAGAGGCTCCCCCAGTCTGGCAGACTGGCTCCAAGGCGGGAACATCATGGTGGAAGGGCCTGGCGGAAGAAGCCTGCTCAGCCTTTGGAAGCCAGGAAGCAGACAGCAAGGGAAGGGCCCAAGAGGAAAGGGTCAGAGACCAGATCTAGTCCCAAAATCACATGCCTGTGACCCACCTGCCAGAAGTGGGCTATACTGATCTCCTAGGGGTCTCCGTAGCCAATCAAACTGACAAGCAAGATTAACCGTCTCAATGCCGAAGAGCACTGTAGACTCAAATGTAGGGCATTTAGTGACTAAGGAAGGCTTTATGGCCGTGATAGAGAGACTATTGTCACCCCCCAAAGTGTCCATGTCGTTATCCCCAAATCTGTGAATCTATAACCTTGTATGGCTAAGAGAACTTTGCAGCTGTGAATTAAGGATCTAGAGGTACAGATTTAATGAATTAACAAATACATGCATGGGGCTGGGGATTTAGCTCAGTGGTTAGAGTGTTTGCCTCGCAAGCATGAGGCCCTGAGTTCGATTCCCGGTACCAAAAAAAAAAAAACAAATACATTCAGCATTTGGAACAGTGTCGGAACATTGTAAGCATTAAATCAGCATTAGTTTATTAAATTACTATTTACTATTTGTGGAGAAAAGGACATCGGCCAGCAGGCTTTACCTTGTCCAAGGTGAGTAGTTTCCAAGAAGCCAGAACTAGGCCCAGACCCCCAAACTCCTGAGATCCTAGGTCCTTTGTCATTTCAATATTACAACATCATTTTCTTACTGAATTTCAATTTGAAGTCAAAACAACTAATTATAGCACATACCTTTCTAGGGAGCTTTGCTACATTTCAAAACTAAGCTTAGCCTTACAGGGCCTTATTTGAAATCCTGTGCATTTGACTGTAAGACAGCCTAGTCAATAACAGAACTGTCTCTGGTTATAGTTTACTCACTCATAGTTTTGTTCTCTCCAAATGTGACCCATAAGAAAAACAAAAAGACCAGCACAGAACCAGGCAACATGTCTGATAACAGAACCAATGGGCTGCTCATCAGATACCAGTCAGGGAAGATTCTGCAGCCACTTCTTACTATCGTGCTTCAGAATACTGGCTGGACCTCCCAAATGCAAGCCTCATTGCCTGCTTCTGTAGAGCTTGTTCAAAACATCCTGTCCCGGAAACACTAGAATCACTGAAAGCCCAGTATTACCAAACTCTTACCAGATTCTGGTTCTTTAGACTCTCCGGGTCTGTGGTGTCCTGAACAAAGTACTGAACAAGAGAGACAAGAAAGTTAGTGAAGATTAATATTTATTAAAGAAAGAAAAAGAAATACACTCTGCAGAGTTAGACCAGACCACTGAGAGAGTTCACAGTGATCATAAGGTTACTAGCAGACGTCTTTTGTATCCCCTATTCCTCAGCCTGACATCAGAGCTAGACTGTACTATCAAAAACCTGCTGGATTTCATGCCAGAAGAATTGGAGGGAGCACTTTCTGACTGGTCCCAGGTACAGGCTTGGGAACTGTGTTCTGTGCACCTGCTGTCCGTGACTGACAGGTCATGCCCACTTGCTGATTTGCCACACCTTAATCTCCTGCCTCAAAAACCTCCCATAAAGGTGGCTGTGCATTCCTTATAAAAGAAACCAGTGCAGTATTCCTAGGGAGAATAAACTGGAAGGTGAGAAAGCCCATCTAAGATAATTCAAAGAGGAGTTGTTAACTGCATTCCAGACCTATGACACCGCCCTGCTCCGTGGCAGAATCTCCAGCTTCCTGCTGCAGCGTGAGAGTGTTATTTATGCTGTGAGTTTCCATATACACAGCTGCCCTTTGTCATTGGGAACCAAGAATGCTTTAATGGGGTTTGTTTTCTCTCTACTCTTGCACTCAGCATAGCACACTTTTGTGGCCAGATGTGTGGGTTTCTCCCCTTGCTCCGAGCAGTTCTCCAGCGGACACCAACCAGGTGGCCCGTGACTCAGTTAATCCACCAGTTTGTAGGCTCAGTCCCAAGCAAGTAAGAGTTTGTCACCTGTACTTCTGAGCATCTGGCTATAAATCTGGGTTCCAATAACCCTGTCCTTGGGTTTGATTGTATCATAAAAGATACAGCTAAATGGCTGGATGAAGAGATGGGGGGAAAAAGGAAGAAGGCAGAATTTCTGTACACTCTGGGCATTCCACTCTTCCAGTACCTCCAGGAGTTCAGTACCCAGGAAACGCATCAAATCTCATTCTCCAAGCTGGACCTGGTGGCACAGGCCTGTAAGTCTAGCACTCTGGAAGGCTGAGGCAGGAGGATCACCAAGTCAAGCCTAGCTTGTGCAGTTTAGCTACTTAGCAAGACCCTGTCTCAAAATAAAAAAAGAAGGCTGGGAATGTTGATAGTGCAGAGGCCCTGGGTTCGATTCCCAGTAAGGAAAAGAAAAAGGAAGGAAGGGAGAGCGAGAGAAAGAGGGAAAATAATTTTTATTGGCATGTGGTTCTGACCGTTGCGGTGACCACCCCCATCTTGGGTCTCTCCAGGTGCCCCACCCCAACTCAGTTGTGTTAGCATTTTGCAGGCATGCTCAAAAGGACTCATCAGGAAAGCAAAACACTCCTGTTACTCGAGAAATCCCAAGAGTTCTGGGTGCTCTGTGGTGCATATCAGGGACAAAGACCAAATGTATTTCATATTATGTCATAGAGACATTTCGAAGAGAAATGGAATAATAAATGTCAAAATGTTCTTATAAACGTAAAAAGACTCTAGAATAAAATTTCCAGCCGTTTCAAGGTGCTACAGATTTTACAAATGACAACAACTATTAAATTTGCGACAGTCATACTTGGAGACTCCATGGACTATATATTTTCACTTGTCAAGCCAAATAAACTCAGAGAAATTCTCAAAGGAAAATGGTATTTATGAAGATTACATAATGTAAATTTTAAAACAAGAATCCTCGGTTTGCCCAGTCTTCTGTGAATCGTTCTCACTATCAGCAAACATCCGTGAGATCTCATCCTTTCTAACATCCAGGCCTTATTTATTTAATATATTAATTTGTGGTTGGAATCTGACCAAAGTGACTCCATTTTGATTCTGGCAATTTTCTCACCTCGTAGCATCTTCCTTCGGATTCCATGATGTGAACCGCTTGGCAAGTGAAGATGCGAATTCGGGATGGTTGGGGAGCGACTACAACTCTGAGAATGTTCTTCTTTGCCCCTTAGGTCCCCGAGGAGGTCAACAGATGCTTAAAATTCCTTCCAGTATGTTCTCATTCTCTCTCTCTCTCTCTCTCTCTCTCTCTCTCACACACACACACACACACCTCTCACCCCAGTAGAAGAAGCAGGAATGCCAAATGACTGCAGGACTGTTCGCCCCCAGGCCCACTGTGTTGACTGTCCGTGGAAGCTTTCACACATGTACGAATGTGTGGCTCTCCTCCAGGATGCCATGCCCATGCTCTAGTGCCTTCTGCACAATGTGCACTTGCCCGTTGTCTCTCCCCGCCTCCCCTGTGGCATCTCGACGTGCACGTGTCTTGCTGTGATGTCCACTCGCTGTGGCTAAGTTACATGCCCAGCAACAGGAGTGTCATCTTTTTGTGTCTGTTCCTTTGTCACTTCATGTCTAATAAGGCTCCAGGGGTGATGGGAGGTACAGAAGAAGAGCAGCCATTGTTCCGTACAGACAGACATGTTCCCTCATGTGTCCCTGGGGCCATGAGTCGCTTTCTGTTCTGAGTCTGCACAAATGTGGCGAGAAGCAGGCTGTCGCCTCAGGGAGGGAGAGAAAGGCGAGAGGCCATGGTCCTGAAGTGAACAGAAAAGAAAGGAACTTCTGTGAAGAGGAGAGTCCCGGCTAAGTTTCCGTCCCCTGGCCTGGGGGCACCAAGGAGCAGGGCCTGGGAGGGAGGGAGCCAGCAGGCGGGAAGGCAGGCGGAGGTCAGCCCTGCGTGACATGACGCAGGGTGCCTTGCCTGGGGTTGAAATTGAGGAACTGAGGAGGCGGCGGAGGAGAGGCAGTGTCTCGGCACAGAATGGAAGGAGACCTTCGGCCACCAGCTCTGCCTCATGCATCTGCAAGGGCTGAGGAGATTAACGACCCAAGGAAGGTGTGATATGGTCCAAAAACTTTTCCTGGATTTTTTCCGTAGGCGGCTGAGCCAGAGGCCCACGGCAGAGGAACTGGAGCAGAGGAACATCCTGAAACGTAAGTGACTCAGCCCCTGCCAGTGCCTGAAGCTCCGGGGCGGCTTTGCCTGCTCCCGAGTGGTCCCTACCGGCCTGCTCCCGGGGCTGCTGGGAAACCGTGGGACACCTCCCCCGTGGCCCAGTCGTCACCCTGGTGCTAGAGCACCAAAGGTGGCCTCCCTGGGCCAAGGTGCCTTGTATTCCACTCTGTTGGCTACAGCCTCGCAGATGCCAGCAGATCTCCCTGTAGTGAACTGTGAAGTCAGGAGAAGCTGAAAAATTCCACCAACTTACTACTAAGTGGCTTTGAGCAGAGTGTGCGTCACCTTTAAACCAAAGTGGCTTCAAAACACTGAGCAGGGTTTTGCTGGCTAAATGAGGGAAATAGCCGTTTGCAAGCAGGGGCTAGAAAACATGTGTTTCTGTCGCAGCTGGCTGCTGTTGATAAAATTCCTCGGCCCTTTGAAACACTAAGTTTGCAGCCAGAGGTAGCAATTCCCAGCGAAAATGCCTTGTGTCCGTCTGTGCTCTTATTCAGGAAAAACCGGCTGTCACTGGGGCCAATGGCAGAAAAATAAACCAACCCCTTGTTTGGTTCAGGACACGGAGTGTATTTGAATGTATGTGGAGAAGCCACTTGGTACTAAAAAAAAATTAAAGAGTACAAAATCCTGAAAGAAGGCAAGCACTTTAGTTAATAAATAATATTTTTTAGTTTAATTTATGACCCTTTCTCCTCCAACCCACAAACCCCTTTCTAATTTCTCTCCAAAAAAGAGAAGTACGCTACGCAGTTTTCTAGATGTGTTCTACACACACGGACACGCACACACCCTTGTCACGTGTGTGACCTTGCTCTGGCTGAGTATTTCCACTTAAACCAACGTAAAATGCTCTGGATTGCACTTCACCAGCCTTCCTCCTAATGCCGCGTGACTGTGTCAGCACTTCAAGGTTTGCTGGGGAGGGCGTTGAATTCGTGGTGGCTGGAGGCTTGGTTTGGGCAGCTCTTGCAGGGTACCCGCCGCCCTCTGCTGCCTGGCTGGGCATCCTGCCTGCCTTCTTCCCGGCAGCTCCTTCCCAAGCGCTGGGTACAGGCCGTGTCCGGGTGGATCTTCCTCGGTTCTCAGTGCATCTCCCTCATCTCCTAGGTCTCCAGGGATTTTTGTGTATAACTGTGCTCATCACTGAGGGCACTTAAAAGTTTCTAAGCAGAGAGACCTCTGAGGCCTCTGAGAATCTCTGTCCAGTGTAATTGTGTGACTGAACTGGATTCGGGGGGCCTCTGACCCGATGATGGGGCTCAGAGAGGACACAGACCTTTTGAGACTGTTCAGCTTTCAAGGAACAGTGAAACCTCAACAGGGGCGAGGTTCACGTGAAGACAAAGTCTGAAATGCCCAGCTCGCCCTTGGTTTGCCCCAACCTGGGGGGGGGGGTCACAGGCCGCACAATGGCAGTTGGACTTTTTGTCCTTTACCTGTGTCTCATAAGCCCAGGGGGACCTACCGGGTGAGTGGTTTCCCAAGATTGTCTCTTTGACTCTTTTTTCTCTTCCTTCTCGTCCTGGTCCAATAGCTACAAATTAAAGAACTGCTTGACCAAGTTCAAACAGGTTGATCATTGCCCACTTTCAAAAGACTTTTCAGGAAAGAACTTATATTTTTCCTGCAGGTTCCTATTTTTCTCTGCATTCTAGAACTTTGTTTTTCTAAATTAGCTTTTTTAAAATGTATATATTCATCTACTTTGATTTACTAAACAAGAAATGTGGTATAAGAAAACATCTTCAAACAGTTTGTTCTGAGATGTGTTATTTTCTGAGCCGGGGTGGTGGCACACACCTATAGTCTGGGAGGTTGAGGCAGGAGAATTGTGTGAGCAACCTAGAGACTTAGTGAACCCATCTCAAAATAAAAAAGAAAAAAGTGCTAGGAAAGTAGCTCAGTGTGAAGGTCCTGAGTTCCGTCCCCAGCACCAAATAAATAAATGAATAAATAAGTAAATAAGTACAAATAAAAAGATCTTATTTTCTGGGTTTAAGTCACCAGAGGAACTGCTGGTCTGGGGGGTCTGGGGTGTAGGACGGTGACAGGCTGGCTTGGGGTCCAGCTTCGGGAGTCTGGTGTGGTTTGCAGCCCCACCCTGCCCAACCCTGGCTGCAGCCCTTCCTTTGTTCTGCAGCCAGGGAGACCCTGTGCCCATCTGAGCACATAATGAAGACCCTCTGATCGGGGCCCCATAGCAATGACATCATGGGCCATGCCTGGCCTCTTTCCCACTTGTTTAATGGGTTATCTTGGCACCCTCTACCTGAGAATTCTTGACATTGGGTTTGTAAATGGCTTCATTTTGTTTTGTCTTGCTGGGGATCGAACCCAGGGCCTTAGCAGTGAGCTACATCCTCAACCCTTTTTTATTTTTTATTTTGAGAGAGGATCTTAGTCACTAAGTTACCCAGTCTGGGCTCGAATTCTGGGTCCTACTGCCTCAGCCTTCCAGATTGCTGGGATTTCAGGCACGCTTCCCCACATAGGTGGTCACCCCCGCCCTGCAGAGGGACCAGGGAGTCACACAGACTCTGTCACCTCTGACACCTTCAAGCTCATAAGAGGCCTGCAGGGGCTGGAGTCTGAGGTCACCAGTAATGAGAAGGCAGGTGAGGCCCCAAGCGAAACCTAAGAGCAGGAAAAGGCAGAGAGTTGAACTATTTGTCTCATTGTCTGTGGAGGGTGTGACTGGTTACGTAATTCCCTGGGGCTTTTGTATCTGCATTTATAAACCAAGAGTGGTGGCCTTCCCTGTCTCAGTTAATTTTAACCAAGTGCCCTTGAGTTGCCTGCAGGGTAGACTCCCAAACTCTCCCTCCATCCTTTCTCCTACCCGCAAATGAAGCTGTCTGCTTCTCCCTTCTTCCAGTTCTTGCTGTCTGCCTCCCAGTTGATTCTTTGATAAATTAATCCATACTGAGATATTAATGGCTGATCATTCTCACAGATTTTATCCCAGAGAAATCTGTGTTTCCACAAATACCACCCTTGGGGTATGTCTTCTTCTGGATCTTGCTGTCTGCCTCCCAATGTATCTCTGATTGATAAATTCATATTAAACTATGAATGGCTGCCTAGTTTAGTGAGGTTTTGTCTCAGGGAAATGTGCATTTCTAAAGAAACCTTTGAGAGAAAGAATCTTTGAATCCAAAGAGAGGAACACTCAGTGGAAATGAGGGGCCTCTGGTGACCCACGCCAGGGCAGGATGTGGGCATTTCCTGTGCTGCCCTTAGACAAGGTCGTGACCCCCCTGGGTGTTAATCAAGGGCCTGGGGTCTGCCCTGGCGGGCTCCACCATTTGTCCTAGTGGGAGGTGTTGACACCTTTGGTGTAAATTGCCTGTGGTGGTAGGGACGGAAGGGCAGGATGGTTCATCAGACAATCCCGCCCCCATATCTCTGCACAGGGGTTTCCCTCTTGTAAAGCTCTGTCCTTTCCTGAGGTCATAAGAAGCCATAACTGAATTGCAAACATGCATCAAAAGGGCAAACTAATCAAATGATCAAAAAGTAACTCAACGGCTTCGATTCCAAAATGTGGAAACAAGTGTCCTGAACAATCTTAAAGCACCCTGTGCCACAATTGGCTTGTGGCTTCCCACACCAGTGCCATTCTAAACCCAGTGGATGAAAATTACAGGCCTTCTGGGACACTCGTTGGTGTCAGGGTGATTTTCAAGTCAGATGACATTAGGTTGATATATGTTTCCGTACATATCAAAGAATCCTTCCGAGGCCCAGATACGAAATGATTTACCCCAGAGAAATTTTATCCCAGAGAAAAGGTCATTCCGTTAGCTGAGCCAGAGAAACAAGCCCAAATTCTCTTGCCCCTCAAATCTCTGCTCCCTTCCCAGACTCTCTAACCTTCGGCTCTTTAAAGCCCTGATGAGTAAGTCACCCCCATACTGAGCCAAGGACCTTAGGCTCCAAAGTCTGCTCCTAAGACCCTCCTGATGAGTCAGAATGCAGGCAGTTGTATCTCACACTCTAGTCGCACACGTCTTCTGTGGACTTCTCGGAAGATTCAAAGAATTGGTGGAATCAGGGCTTGAGAAAGGTGAGCATCCTGAAATTCCTGATGATGCAGCCAGCCTCGTGTTTTGCTGTTGGCCGTCCCCCATTTTCTTTCTGCAGAAGGTGGGAGTCTGCTTCCTATTCTGCCCCACGGTGCCCCAGACCCCAGGGCCACATGGAAGCCAGCTCCTTCTGGGAGGCTCCAGCGGTGGGCGAGGCCCTCACCTTGTCCACAGAAGGGAGCCTCGCAGCTCCCCAAAGGCCTATCTCTGCCAGTGCCACTCCTACTCTTTGCCAGTGCCACCATCTCCTTGCCTCACAGTCACATTTCTCAACCCAGTATTTCTACCTGAGGACCCAAAACCCCACAGGACATTTTTAAAAAAAAAAGTAAAGGTCACCTGCCAGCCACCACCTTCAAACAATGCAGTCAGTTTGGGGAACATCCCCACAGGCAGAGGTTGGCCAGGGAAGGGGACAGGAGTGCTCTCTTCCCTTTTCAACCTGAAGTCCTTGGACTAGAGCCCGCTAAGGCCCAAAGGATGCCCCATGTGCGACTCTGTGTCCTGAAATCAAAAGCATCTTCGGTATTTCTTTCAGCTCGGAATGAACAAGAGGAACAAGAGGAGAAAAGAGAGATCAAGAGGCGGTTGACGCGAAAGGTGAGAAGGTTCTCCATGCGGATGGCTGGGACGGGAGAGGCTGGGCTATTTGCCACACCTCGGCCTCTGTTGGCCTCAGTGGCCTCAAAGCCACATGGCCCATTGGTTACCCACTGCAGGTGTCAGAGTGTGGAGCTTTTCGACCCTGCAAGACTTCTCCATGCAAACTGTCCCTGGGGAACCAGTGCTCACCATAGTATCCTGACCCTCAGTCCCTTTGGCTGGTGCCATTCAACCCGACTTGATTTGTGACAGCCACCAACCTCAGAACAACTTGCTATCTGTTGCATTACATTTTCAGTTACACTAAATATTTTGTTTTTAAAAATTCATTATAGGGACTGGGGTTGCAGCTTAATTGCACAGTTCATGCTTAGAGTGCTTAGCAAACTGGGTTCAGTCTCCAGCACACGAAAATATTGTTATAACCCCATCAGGCCATAAGAAGTTCATTATCGAAATAGTAATTTAAATACAACGTGGCAGTTTTCTGTGATCCTGAGAAAATGTGGATTGTCTTTGTTTCTTGATACTATGCCTTACCTGTTAGTGTTTAAGAACTATTTGACTTAATTATGTAAAGTCCAGTGTGAATTATTAGATTAGGAAAATGCCAAAAGTACTGATAAAATTAATGCAGATGTTTGTAAAGCACTCAGATAAAAGTTGTAAAAACTGAATTTTTTACATATTTTAACCCAAAAATATATGGTTTGGCAATGCAGTGTAGACCCACATTGATCTCATGCTACATGGGTGGCCTCTTGAATAACAAACTTGAGGCTATTCTTGGATGATATTGTTGAACAGTTTAATTAATCAGTGACACAAGAAATAACACAGTTGTCTATCTGACTAAGGGTTTGTGTGACTAAGGTGTTTTCAATCAACCTCCTACTGTGACCCTTTTGAGAAAAGATACTCAAATCTTAAAGATGGTGGAGAAACTCGTTAAATTTTTAAAAGGTTTGTTAGTACATTTTGTTCTTAGAAATGCTATGCAAAGGAAGAAATTCAGTGGTCCTGAAATATCATATAAATTATTAAGGGGATGATTTCTATCTCTAGACACACCCTGAAAGTATCCTAAACTTCTGGTGACAAGACAAATGCCAACCCAATTAAAAGAAGCCAGACAGATAAGGGCCTGAACCATCAGGTGATTGGCTGGTGTTACCCTGGGGGACACTAGGATAAGAACTAAATGACCTCCTTTCGGACAGTTGTTCTCACCCCAATCGAGGTCTGGCCCTCTGTACCCTAAGACCATCCAGGCTTTGGACACAGAGTCCATTTATTCCTGAGACTGAGTGGTGGGAAGTATAGGAAAAAAACATATATTCACTTGTGCTAAATGTGTCCTTGACATGATGGGCATGTGAGAAAGAGATTAGTGATAACCCCTCATTTCTAGCACAGAAAGGCCTAGACATTCAAAAAATATTTAGATCAGCTTTTCATCAAGTTCATGGAGTTAATTGCTGGAACTCACAAAGTCTCCAAAACTTCACATTTGCTTACTAATAATAATAGAAATTACTTAGCTGTATATTCAATTCTTATCTCTTTAAAAAATATCATATGATCTTGCAGAGAGAAAACTAACTAGTTGCATAATTTGGTAGTAGAAAAGCAAAAAGAGTTCCTTCCCACACCCATCTCCCCTAGGGTAGGTAACAGGATGGATTGTTACCCTCAAAGAGCGTCTAGTTCTTGCAGGTCCCCAAGATAATTGCCTCTTCCCCCCCACATCTGGTTCCCTCTCCTTTCCTCCCGCCCTTAGAAAAATGGCCTTGTAATCCTAGCATCTGCCCTCCCCTGGCACTGGCTCAAGGAGTTAGGAATAGTGAGGCTGAGCACAGGGTTGACTCTTGGTAAGGAACAGACTGGAGAATGGGAAGCAGCTTTCACATGGGTTTGTGTCCCAGAAATGGGGCGCCTGCTAGCAGATAGAGAGTCCATGTCGTGTCCACGTGTAGGTGAGTTCTTTTCCCTTGAGCTCTTATCACACCAAGACCAGATGCCAGGGATGGTGGCCGCTTTTCATTTACTTACCCTCAGCCCAAAGATTTCCTCAATAAAGTTCTATTTAATTTTAATGTACTGGTGAGAAAAATAAAACCCAGCAGCTGATGCTGATAGCAACAGACCAGTCATTTTTGTCAGCCAAATTGAAAATAACCTAAAAATTACATGCTAAAAAAAAATGCCTATCTTTCTTTCCAAAAAAAAGAAATGATAGCAAAATGGATGGATGCTTGCAGGCATAAATGAGAGGAAGGAAGAAGGGAAGGAAAGAAGGAAGGAAATGCACTTAGGTTTCAGGTTGTACAAAAAGTAGAATTCGGGTCTCAATTAGTTTACTCTTTCAATTTTTTTTTTTGACTTGTGTTTGCACGTGATATTATTACTGCCATAGATGGATACAAATACTACCAACCACTGCCCCCACCCCTTCTTCCAGCCCATTAGCCCCAGAAAACCTGACATTGGCCTCAAAGATGATTTCCTCCACATCCAAAGAAGGATCCAAGAAGGTTGCAGCTATCTGAGGGCTGCCACGAGCCACAGACCGATGAGGGTGCATCTTCTGAGCCCCACGTGGTCAGGGAGACAAGCCCACCCTCACAAGGGAGGGACCTGGCTCCTCATCGTTAGTACACACTCCACCTGAGACCCCAGAGCAGCCGTCAGGTCTGTCCTGACTCACTCTCTTCTTGCACATGGGCATGGTACCTTACTGATCTGGGGCTGTGGTGTCTGAGGCCCCACAGAACTCAGGCACAAATAACTGTCCTTCGAGCTTATACTGTCTTCTGCTATCACCAGACTCTGCCAAGAGACAGGGTATTGGTACCATCCAGATCATGATTTCCAGGGAGACAAATACAAAAGTAATGGCCTAGCAACTTTTTCCAATCATTTACACACATACAAAAGAGTATCAGGGTTGGGAATTTAGCTCAGTGGGAATTTAGCAAGTGCAAGGCCCTGAGTTCAATCCCCAGCACCACCACCACCCCCCACGAAGTATACTGTATGTCCAACACCCTAGGAACAAAAACTGAGACTTTTGAGTGGGACTCTGTTTATCTGGGGTAAGTATGGTAAATACTCAGTCTTCTATATGTCTTTTAATTGTGGGGCAAACTTTCCTTGCACCCACATTTTGGTGTCCGGATGGCCACCATTTTGTCTGTAATGACCACAGCCATACAGCCTTGGAAACCTGGAGTTTTCTGTGACAGACCAGCACTGAGGCCAAAATGTCCTGCTCTGGGAAAATCATGGCTACCCCAGGAGAGACTGGAGCCACGTAGAGGGGGAGCTATATGGAGTCTAGGCAAGGAGGCAGCTCCACAGTCGCTAGGTCTCTGTCCCTGGAACGCCCCACCATTGGCCGAGAGGGACCTGCTGGTCTGCCCCACTCCCATCCACTAGTCCTCATCACCACTCTGCTTGACAGCGGCAGGCATTCATCTCATGCTCTGCCAGTGTGGCAGCAAGGTGACACCTTCCAGCACCAGCCCAGGATGTCAGGCAGCTGCACGACAGTCAGGGTGGCTTGGGCTTGCTTGTGTGCATGTGTTTTGTAGGTCTGTCGGACTCCATCTTGTATTAATACGACTGAACACAGTACGGGGCTGGGAAGAAAAATTGTTTTTAAGTAACACTGGTTGAACACGAATTGACAGCATCTTAAAGGACTATGTTACTCCTAAAGAAATAAAACTGTGGCAAGAAGAGATAATAGAAATGTCAGCCCGATGTTGTTAAAGGACAGGGGAAGGGTGCTGGGGGTGGGAGGTATCGGGAGATAGCTAAATAAAGACCGTCTCATTCCTCATGCCTGCAGCCAGCCCTTTATCACACAGCCAGCCAATGGGCCCAGCTCTATCTGCCTTAGCAGGACCTTGGCTTTGCTCCACATCTCTTGGCCCTGCATTTGGTAGCCGACCTTACAGTTGACTTTCTTGAGGAGACTGTTAGTAATGCTTGCTCTGAAAACCGTAAATCAACACATTCCCAGCCCTGCACACCTTGGAGTTGGCATGCTGTTTGCACTTAGCTTTTTTATGCATCTGAAACCCACAGAAGCACATCCACGCATGCACGCACACATATAAAATGCATTACAAGCCCACCTTGCAGAAAGTGCTAAATTAGAGACGTGGTGTGGACTCATAAATCCAAAATGAGACAGAATCATCCTATACGGTGCCTGCCACCTGGTGGAGGAAGAACAGGGGCCCACAGCCACACAGAAGAACAAGCTTCTTGTAAAGATCCAGAAACAGTAGAACTATGCAGACAGAGACAGGCTGGCTGTCACCCGTGATGGGCCTGGAGGGATCAGAAAGCTCTTGGAATCCCCAAGTTCAGTTCCAGGAGTTGGGAGCCCTAGAGGCCCGCCCCAGACTCTCTGGACCTCATTTACGATGGACAGAACCCCATGCCCCAGAATCCTCTGGTAACTGGGCTGCTCTCTGTCCCCCACTGCAGCTCAGTCAGAGGCCCACAGTGGAAGAACTCCGGGAAAGGAAGATCCTCATCCGCTTCAGTGACTACGTGGAAGTGGCTGATGCTCAGGACTACGACCGCAGGGCAGACAAGCCGTGGACCCGCCTCACCGCTGCCGACAAAGTAAGCAGAGGGGCTGAGGAGCAGGTAGCCTACAGGGCTTCTCAGGGAGCCCAGAAGGAGACCAGCTGCAAGGCCTTAGCCACCATCCCCATGATGGGACGTTCAGGGCTGGTTTCTCATGGTGCTGCTTTCCCCAGGACTCCATGGAGCCAGCAGAGAGGTCTGGGAATATACTCACATCACTAGAGAAACCCAAGACAGGGTAACATTACACACGATTCACAGGAGAAGGAGGGGCAGTGTCTTTGTCCATTTTCTGTTACTATAACAGAGTACCTGAGACTGGATGATTTTTATAAGGAAAGAATTGATTTAGTATCATGATTCTGGAAGTAGGAAGTCCAAGATCCAGCAGTAGCATCTGGTGAGGGCCTTGAACTACTAGCTAAAATGGTGGGAATCTAAAAGAGACATAGGAGCATGCCAGAGAGAAAACACCAGACGTGGCCTTGCTTTATAACAACCCACTCTCTCTGGGGCTAACCCAGTCCCTTGAGAAAGGCAGTAATTCCTCCTAATGACCTGATCACCTCTCAGAACTCCCACAATCTCTAGATACCATGGCATTGAGAATTAAAATTCCAACACATGTACTTGGAGGGGATGGAGGGTGTGCCTGGAGAGACAGAACAGTGCTGGTCTAGGCCCAGAACTGTTCAATAGCACAGGCTCCAGGCCTGTCACGGACCTGCTGTGTTCAGGCATGGTCCTCAGCATAAAAGCAACAGAAACTAGAATTGTTATGTTTGCCCCACCGCCCTAGGGGGGAGATCTTCAAAGATTCTAAAGGGCCTCTCAGTGATTTGTTCCCCCTCCAAGGAAAGAACTCATTTCACCCATCAATATAGCTTTATGAAAGAAAAATATGCTATCAGATGTGAAATAAAAAGGGAGCCCCTTCTGCCCCCCCTCTCTGCATACTGACGGCAGCTCTTCACTCTAGGCCGCCATTCGGAAGGAGCTCAACGAGTTTAAAAGCACTGAAATGGAAGTTCATGAATTGAGTAGGCACTTAACAAGGTTAGTGTCCAAGGGGTTGGTTGGTTGGTGGGTTTCCCCCTAAATTGCAATATTCGCTTCCAAACCTCCCTCCTATCTGTTTCCGGTCAGGAATGGTTTGGTGGGTACAGGGGGGAGGAGATGAAAGAAAGTGGAACACAAAGTTCACTTCAATGTTGCTGAAACGGGGCAAGGAACACTGAAGCCCTGGCAAGTGCCAGACCAAAGAGAGTTTTCATAAAAATGTAAGTGAAGGAGAAAACATTGCCAGTTTACAGCCACTCAGCAGAGGCCAAACCTGGGCAAAATCCCAAATCTACATGGGACTTCTGAAGTGGGTTCTCTTCTGTTATTCTGTGTCATTCTCCACAACAGTCCTGTGGGGAGACTGAGGCACGGGGAAACTGAGGGGCTTATATAAGTTTAGGGTGACAAAGCTGTTGACATAATTCTGCTTACTCTCCTTCGAGGTACATTTAGCAGAACAGAGCTTCCCGAGTATTTAGTGCCTGGACTCAGAGACGAGTGACTTGCTGCTGCTGGCACCAGGCTGACAGGGAGGGCCAGGCCACCAGCGGGGGTCCCCTGGGGGCTGCAGATTAAACTGCCCCCAAAGCAGAGATGCATTTGGTGGAGCTCGCGTTGAGGTTCACGTCCCGGCAGAGCCGGGGCAGGTGAGTCCTGCGCCTTTGGCAGGGCTTGCACTTTAACGAGTCCTTTGTGTCCCCAGGTTTCACCGACCTTAGCAGTGGAATTCCTCCCGAGTGCTCTGCTGTCTTCAAAACATAAGTCTATAAGAACCATAAGTGCTGGTATTTATTCACTTCTCCATTACGATGTAAATCTTCTGAACTGCCTTTTTTTTTTTAAAGAAGAAGAAAAATAAAAGGAAACACAATCAGGATTCTATGTGCGAAAACGTGATGGTGACCAGCCCGGTCAGAGCTGCCGGCGCCACTTCTGGTACCAACACATGTCCCACCCTCCAGCGGGGTCCGGGCTGAAGATCTCCCGGAGGCGGCGTGGCCCTCGTCCTCTCTTTGCCGGCCGGGCAGACACTGCGTCCATTCTGTCTCCAGCACACCCCTTCCTCGTGGGGGACTGTCACCTGCATCTGGAGGAGGCGGGAGGGTGGGTTGCCCCGGGAGTGACTGTGTGGAGCTGGCAATCTGGCTGGCCTTCTGGCTCCAACATGGTGTCTGGTTTGGAGGTCCCCAAGGAGAGTGATGCCAGGGAGGAGTGCACCGCGCGGTCACCCCTGCTGGTCTCAGCGTCACCCACACGGAGGACAGAAAGGAGAGGTCCTCTTGCGGGGCGTCTGTGTGGCCCATCCTGAGCATGTGGTAGCTGTGGCAGGCTGGCTCTGGGTGGCCCCGTCCCTCTGCCAGGGCGAAGCTGCCTCCAGGCGGCTGTGGTTTCCTAAGGGAGGCTGTCATCTTCTCAGTTCATGTTAACTCACCCATGGGAGTTCAGAAAGCCCAGTGTCACAGGTGACACAAACGCCACTGCAAAGGATCTCCCCGGTGTGTGTGCGTGTGAGCGTGAGGGCCCTGCAAGGGACAGCGAAGCTGCTTGGCTGCTGTTTTTAGTTTTCCTGTGCACCTCGGGGCCAGCAGTTGTGCGGCTTGGGGGTTAATGGCTTCGGGGTATAGGGCCAGTGTGTGGTGGCCAAAAACCATTCCTCCTACACCGGCCGTCCCACTACAGGTGACCTTGCTCTGGCCCTCCAGCACCCCTCGCTGGCCTTCCGTTCTCCTTTCTTTGCACTGAGAGTTTCTATAGAGAAGCCCAGAGTCGAACATGTGCCAGACCGGGCGGATGCCAGGCACTGGCCTTCTCTCTCCGCTTATCCTGGGAGATTCCTTCCCCTCTCCTGATGACGCTGGGTCATCAGAGATGCGGCTCCAGCTATCCTGTGCCCCGGGGCCCCAGGAAAGCAAGGCGCTGTTGACACAGACACTGAGGGTGAGGGTGCAATGGGGGAAGGACCCCCCCAAACCCTGGCGGGTACCCCAAGGCGGCCTGCTGCAGGGCTTCGGGTTTTCCTTCCTGGCCTCCTGCGGTGGCTGCAGAGTCACCAGGTCTTTCCAGGTGATGGCTCGCTCTCCACCACACACGCCCAGGGTCAGGATGCCAGCCCGGCCACCCCAAAGAGTCAAGTCCCCCCACCAAACCGGGTGGAAGCCAGTGACTCTTAGGACACTGCAGCCAGCAAGGAGGCCCTGGAATTCTCTGCAGGCTCCATGGCAGCACTATGCCAGGAGCCTGAGCGATTTGGAGGGAGCCCAGGGCAGCTCCAGAGGCAGCACCCCAGCCATTGTCGCCTGGCAACCTCTGGAGCAAGCTGGCCTCTGCCCAGCCCCAGGAGGACTCCATCAAAAGATCTTTTTTCTTTCTTTCTTTTTTTGTGGGGCAGGAGGAGATGTTGAATCTGACTGGTTCCTAAAGTCGGGTATTCAGGGAAAATGGTCGGGATTTTAGCATGGCTGTGAACGCAGTCTTCCCGCAAGGCTTACTGACATTTGAATGTGCAAATGGTAGAACGAAAGAAAGCGCTCTTTCGTTGAACTTCCCTGGGGCGGGCACGGCAGGCACCTGTTCTGGGCTGAGGTGTCCGCCCGGCTGGCCTGAGGGCTGCACTTCCCCTAGCCCACAGCGAGTGCAGGCAGTACTTGGAGCCCTGGCACGACAGCTGGGCTCTCCCTGGGCAGGAGGGACTAATTCCTTCACCTGGACTTCTCTCCCGCTGGGCTTGGTTCAGGGCCCTCATATTCCCTGGGAATAGAAGGCCCAAAGGGATCTCCCTGGAGCCAGGCACCAGCCAGCTCATGGGCCCTGGGCTCACAGCCCACTTTGTGCAGGAGGAGATGGAGCCCACTGTCCACTTCTCTTCCTGCCGGGCGGCCTCTACAGAAGCCACTGCTCAGAGTTAGGGGTGCGCCGCCCACACCCTGGGAAGGTCACCTGCTTTAGGACTGGCTCTTTCAAGCCCACTTTAAGCGGTTCTTCCGTCGGCTCAGCAGCCTCTGTGGCCTGCAGGGCGGGGCTGCTACTGTCTCTTTCTTAAAACCTTGAAGTCTTTAGAAAGATCCATCCACATTTCTTTTTGCCACATTGTTGTGACAATGGAAGCAACTGGTGTTACTTTCCAAGATGACAAACTGACATTAATTAAGAGAAAAAAAAAATAGGCTAGATGACTTAAAATACATCCCTTTTTTGAAAAAAAACTGCAGTTCTCAAGCTGGCTTATTTTGAGCCTACACAGTCCCTATTGAGCAATATGTGATTGGATTAGCAGGAGAGGGAAAATGTGAAATGTCTCAGATCACGTTTCCCTCTCAAAATAAGACACCGATCCAACCCCTCAACGTCCCCATCTTAGTGACAGAAGAGACTGCCATTGGCCTATTTGCCTTTTCACAGTTCCTGATAACTTCATCCCAAAGCCCCATAAAACTTGTAAAACTTTAGCCTTTCTGTCAGATTAGAGAAACCAAACAATGTGACGGTCAATGTGGTGAAAAGCTCTGAGTTTGTTTCTCTCCTGCTTACGAACATGTGTTTATCTTTGCCGAATGAGAAATCGTGGTGTGTTGCTTCGATGAATGGAATTTCAGGCTCTCCTCACGCGCAGCCAGTGGGCAGAGGTCAGCTTCAAGGACTTTTTCTTGCCATCTCTCTGTTCATCCCCAAACCGGTTGCTTTTTGCATTTGCTTCCCGGGTGTCTGTACATAGTCTGTCTTTGTATAGGAGTGAGTGGGTGTGGTGACCGTCGATCCCTCGCGCTCCCGGGGTTCTAAATTATCGGATGACGGCTGTATGAGGAAGATGATGTACATAGAATACAAATTAAACTGGATCTCTTATGGCCTAGGTTTTGTACATACAGAAACTGCATGATATTTAAATTATTGTTTGTCTCCGATGATGTATGCAGTTTCTTTAAAAACAAACCAAAAAAAAGTCTAAAAAAAAACCCTTGACTTCTGTGTGTTTTATCACCCACCAGCAGGAACCCCAAAAAGACTTAGGTGGGCTGGGAAGGGGACTGTGGGGAAGGGTGACATCAGATCCCCAGCAAAATAGCACCAGTCAGGCAAGAGATGGGGTGACCTCGGGTATCTGGTGAGATCAGGGAATAGGAAGTATCACTGCACATAAATTAAATTTCTGGAAGACTTTTGATACTAAGTGTTTATTCCTTAACATTTAGAATACCTAAAATGTTTTGTCCAACCTTTGTCCTTGTATAATCTAGGAATAATAAGTACAAATTAACCTGTGTTTAGTCACTGGGGTTCATCCCAGTAGCGTTAGGTTTCAGGCAGCCTAACAGCCACGACACTTTGGGGCGTCTTTGGGGTGTGTCACTGCCCCTAAACCAAAGCCCTAGAGTATTTCACTTAACTACAGTCATCTCTGTGTCTGTGGATTCAGCCAACCACGAATCAAAACTATTTGGGAAAAAATTATATCGATACTGAACATGTGCAGTTTTTTTCCTTGTCATTATTCCTAAATAATACATTATGATGCCACGTTGCATTATATCAGGGATTACAAGTCATAGAGAGACGGTTTCTAGTACACACAAGAATGTGGGTAGATTCTGGGCGCGCATTACCCGTTTTATACAGGGCACTTGAGACCCCTCGGGTTTGGGTATCGGGACAGCATGGTCCTGGGCCCGAACCCCAAGTCTAGACAATTGCACTTAAATCTCTTTCCCGACAAGCCAGAGCATTTATTCTACAGGGCAAGAGCTTTTGCACATTAAGTTCTGATTACCAAGTTGTCTTCCTACAGGGCTCAGGTGGAAGCAAGGAGCTGTGTTTCGGGCCAGGGAAGTTGCCAGATGCAGATTGTTGGCCTAGCAGTGGGAGAGGTTGCTCTGGGGAAGAGGAGACTGGGCAGGAGCTGCTCACGGGCGACCTCGCCCCCATG
Organism: Hystrix cristata; assembly: GCA_004026905.1. Classification (NCBI taxonomy): domain Eukaryota; kingdom Metazoa; phylum Chordata; class Mammalia; order Rodentia; family Hystricidae; genus Hystrix; species Hystrix cristata. The sequence goes on from PVJO010007229.1 coordinate 37,978, forward strand.
GGGATCACCTGGCTCTTGTTAAGCCGCAGGTGCCCACGGGCAGGGCTGGGCGGGCCCGGCACCTGCGCCTAACGAGCTCCCAGGCTGCCATGCAGCTGGGCAGCAGCACCCTTCCGAGCCGCAAGGGCTTGAGAGAACAGTCCACAGGGCACGCTCATGCCCTGCCCGGGACCTCTGAGGGACCGTGCACACTGCCTGCTTCTTTGCTACGGGACAGCAGCAAAGCCCCTGCCAGGCCTCGGAGTCCTGCTTCTACCCCGCAGGCCTGGCTCCTGAGCAGGGTCGCCGCAGAGAGAGAGGTGAGTGGTTTACGGAAGGGCTCTGCTCCCACCTCGGAGCCTCCCTCAGCCTACCCTTTAGGCACTTCCAGGCCTTCTGGTTGTTAATAAGCTTAATCTACAGAACCTGCCTGAATTTCCTAGGGGCATGAAAGGACTACAGAGAAAAGGGTTTCCCAGTACGGTGAGACATGCCTGTTCTGGGAGGCTGAGGTAGGAGGATTTCAAGTGCAAACCCAGCCTGGGCAATTTAGTGACTTAGTGAGAACCTATTTCCAAAAAAGCCCCGGGTTCAATTCCCAGTACCGCAAAAACTGAAGGAAATTTTGAGAGAGCTCCCCACAGGCCCTGCCTGGCAAGAGGCAAGGAAAACAGCCAGCAAAGGGGGAACGGTTGTGGCTACACATTTTCACCAGGCAGCTGTGACCCACGTGGCCCTCCACTTACACCGTCCCGTGATACAACAGTAGTGACGCCTAAACTGCACCAAACTGGGCATTGAGCCATGTCAATTTATGCAGCCTCAGTTTCCTCATCTAGGAAGTAGGGGCACTGAATTAAATGTTAGAGTGTCAGGTCAGGGGTTATGGGAATTTTTACAACACTGAGCCCTTAAGAAAGAGAAAGCTTTAAGCTGCAAGTACCTGCGAACACCCAGCAGGTCACTGTCCCTGCCTGTGTGGCTGGCCACGTCCAGGCCTCTCCCAATGCCCCAGAGAGGCCTCATCCTGAAGCCGCTGTCAGCCAGATGAGCCAACAGCCTTCTGCCTTCCCCTCCCCTGGGCCAGGCACTTGGGGGGATTCCAGAGCTTTGCCCAGACAGACCTAGACCCAGCCCACTCTCCCCCACAGTTACCTGATGAGGACAAAGTGGATGCTGCAGACCTGTCCTGGCTCAGTCTCTGCAGGTCCCCAGCAGTTCCCCCACATGTCCCTTCACATGTCCCTCTCTGCAGCCATAGCTCAGTTCTGCCCTGAGCCCAACCCAGACTTTCCAGTGCCACCAAGCAGCCATGTAGCACAGATTTTAAAAGCATGTGGCACGGAGCCCTGATAACAAATCCTGGCCTGTCCCTTCCTCGCCATGTAAATTTGGGCAAGTTACTTAATCTCTCTGCGCCACTGCTTTCTCATCTGTAAAATGTGAATGATGGCACCTATTTGTAGGGAGTATTGTGAGGATTAAATAAAAACATATGTGAGGTGCCTAAGACAATGTCCAGCTTCCTCAGGCTTCATTCAATGCTGGTTCTTTTGCTTGGCATCATGTCCCACCAGCACCTCAAATTCAATGTGCCCGGACTATTGTTTCTGTATTTTCAACCCCCATCGCCCATCCCCCTTTTTTCCTTTTTCAGTGAGTGGCATTACCTGGAAGTCACCTTCTCCCTCCCACTTCAGCTGGTCAGGAACTCCTGCCAGTTTGAGAAGCAGATCCACCCAAGCAGTCTCACTGCTCTTTGCTTAAGGCCCTCAGCTCCCACCTGGATGACAGCAGCCACCTTGCATGTGGCCTCAACCCTGCTGCCAGACCTGCCCACACAGGCCTCTGGCCTCAACGACCCCACTGTCTTTCGGATTAAAATCTCTACCCTGCAGCACGGCATCCCTGGTGACAGTGTGGCCTTACCCATTTCCCATCCCTGCAGTGTCCCCTACAGTGGGGTCCCCAAGCAGGCCCTTCTGGTATATGTGGCCCTGGAAACTTGCAGTGGGGGGCTATTGATGTGGCCCTAAAATGGTCAACCAGGGCTTAACCAGCGGCTTTGGGGATTGAGCACCTATGGAGTGGAAGAGACTTAGCTGGTCCCAGAACTCCAATGAGGAGCCAGGATACTCATGCAACCCCCCAAGAACAGTACAAACAATGGTAGTCTCCTCTGACATGTGACACGTGACACCCCAGATTTCTGCCTGGACACTTGATTCCTATTGACACCATCAGTAGCAGCTCCCATGTGTATACCAGGCACTGTGCTGTACCGTTTGCATGCACTATTCACTTAACTCTGAACTCCTTGGTTACTGAAAACAAAACTGATCCTCAAACACCAACCTGGGCAAAGACACACCGGTGGTTAAATGGAGGCGTGGCTTCCAAACCCAAGCCTGGCTGATGCCAAGCCAACACCCCCAGCCTCCCTGGTGGCTGATTCATGCGTCGCTCTGCCTCTGCCTTACAGAGCTGATGCTTTCTCAGAATCCCTCCACTTACCCCAGTGGCTTCCCTTGCATGATGACACTGTCCTGTGACACCAAGGTCAAGGGACCAGGCAAGATACCCAGGTCTCTCCAAGCCTCCAGGCTTCTGCCTCTGCCCTCCCGTGCACTGCCCAAATGTGGCTGAGCTGAGTCTCCTCCAGCAGGGGCCTCCTGCAGGCATCTGACAGTCAGCCAATATTTACGACTTCCTGCCAGTGAAATAATGTTGAACCAGGCCCTGGCGCTGCATGGGTCCCACCTAGAGCTGTAGCGAAGGCAGGAGGGGAACAGCAAGCTATGGAATGTCAGAGAAGAGGAACATGTGAGGCATTTAATCATGCGCGAGCATCCAGTCCCTTTCCTAGAAGCTGTTTCCTGGTAAAGAGAGGGTCTGCCCTTAATCACAGGAGGCTTTCCATATTTCATCATAGGAAGCCACAATCACCAATATTTCCAGGGGGTGTCACCCCAGATGAAGGCCTTGTTAAATGAGCTAATGGCTTTGCACAAGAAACTAGAAAATACTGAACGTCAAAAGCAGAATTTACTAATCCATCTTCCAGATTATGCCTGAGCCGCACCCTGTGCTCAGCTGGGATCTCAAACCCCAGGTCTCTTCCTCATTCATGATAAATTGAGACTTTCTGTGTCACGTGGTTTCTGAGGTGTGGCGCTTCCTGCCTGGTGGTATCATTGCTGTTGCTGTTCCTTCAATAAAAAACAAGAAACGGAAATGGTGACAGGGAGGGGGAAAGGGGCTGTCTGCTCCTTACTGACCAAGCTGGAGCAGGACGTTGACAAAACCCCCTCCCCTTGTTCCAGAGGGCATTTGGGGTCCAGGAGAGGCTGTGTTTACAGGCCTAGGTATTCAGAGCCCCCACCCAGAACAGGGCAAGCAGCCTGCAGGGCCACAGGTGGAAACCGACCCTATTATCTCAGCCCCGCCACCAGGGGACCCAATTAGGGCAAAGGCTTTAGTCCCATGCAGCAACCCCACAGCCAGTCCCCAGCTGCTAGTGCACGGGAGGCAGCTGTTCTATGAGGAAGGCACATGTGGGCTCTCTGCTCAACCCGAGCCTCACCCGCCTCACAGACCCGAGTGTGCTGGGCTACGAGGCCTTGGGCTTCAAACAGCACAAGGACCACAGACAAGAGGCTGGCCTTGTTCTGACTCTGTGCCGGGGTGCCAGGACACCTCTCAAGCCGTCGTTAAATTGCCAGCTGTCACCTCTGCCAACCACAGCTCATGCCCTTTCCCCCTCGCTCAACATCTGTCCTCCTGTGACAACAACAGCCCCTTGTCGCCAGTTAGCTCTCTGGGTTTTCCTCAATTCTGTCTCACTGACTTGGTGACGACAACCCCAAAGCAGGCAGGACAAATCCCTTCTTTATTCCTAGAAAAGTACACGCGATAATTTGCTCCCTCGGGGCCAACAAAAGCAGGCTCGGAGGAAGGGAGCTGGGGGCTGGGGCATGGAGTGAGCCACCAGTCACCAGGGACTCTTCTAGCCTGGCTGCCATTTATCCCCATTTGCACATATTCCTTTCCCACTAAAAATACATTAGGATTATTTTCAAAAAGTAGAAGACTAGAAAGCACACACAGTGCTGGTTGCCTGACTTGAACAAGGGAGCTGAGCTGTGTGTGAGATGCGTACCTGCACAGGCCTTATTTCAATCATATCAAATTTCAAAATCTAGGATGAGGTCCTCAGGAGGAAAGGCAGCTGCCCGGAAAAATAGCCCCACCCGACCAAGCACAGAGAAGCTCCTGTCACACTGTCCTGTTCTGGTCCCTCCCTGGCCACACCCTCGGGGCCCGGAGGTAAGCACGTCTCTGATATTTGCAGTTCGTTGTGTGGATATGGTTTTTGCGCTCCAGGAACCAGCTAGCTACGCCTGAGTGGACGAAATTGATGAGGCGGAGAGGAGGCGCAGCATCAAGAGCCACGGTGACTCCAAATCTGGAGGCTGGCTGAGACAAATTAGAAGCACACGGGGTCTCTGGTTTGGACAGACCAGGTGTGGATGGTTCTGGGAATATTTGTCCTGCTGGGGCATAGACGTTTGGACTCAAGAGCCAGTTATCCAGGCTCCCTCCCGGGGCTGGCACTGACTCAGGAGCTGGGGCAGAGAGCGACCGTGCTGCCGTCCACCCAAGCAAAACCCCGTGCACAGGGTGTTAGTGTGAGCAGCAGTGTGAGGAGGGTCACTGGACACCAGCTTTCCGGTTACAATGAGGCTGAGGCGCCCTGGGGCCTCAGCACAGCACAGTGGGAAGCCCTAAAGAAAACTCCAGGGACGGGTCACTGTCCATACCTAAGTGTCACCCATGTCCCCTCACTGCTCTGCCAGCACTGATTACCGCTGTGTGTCCTCACACCGTCCCCCGAGACACACCCACTCAGCACGAAGGCGGTGAGCTCTGCCTGGGGACACTGCTGGTCACTCCCCATTTTACAGGTGCGGGGACCCAGGCTTACCAGGGACACAGGAAATGGCAGGGCAGCACAGAACTCCAGGCTTCTGCTCTCTATCCAGTCCCCCACCAGGGCACCCTCCAAAGGGTGGTCAGAGGGATGACAGTTTGGGACACACATGTAATCCTATGTCTGCATCTGCTCTCATGGTGTCATTTAGCACTGAGTCTAGCACCCTTCACATAACCAGAAATTTGCGTGAGAGTGGCTAAAACAAATGGAGGGTTTTTTTTTTTTAATGTGTTGAGCTGGGAGGAACTTGTGTGGCAGCTCCATGACATCATCAACATGTCACAGCTCAATTTTTCAACCCCACCACCTTTATCAATGTGGTTTCCATTCTTGAGGTTGCCTCATGTTCCCACATAGCTGCTGGAGTTCTAGCCATTGAGTATGTGTTCCAAGCAGGAAGAGGAAAGACTACCTGGCAGCTGAGTAAATTCTATTTAAGAACTTTTTTCTGGAAATCCCACCTAATATTGATGATTTCTACCTTGCTGGCCATCTCTTTAAACAAAAGACCCTGAGAAAAAACAGTTTTATTAATGCATGCCTTAAATACACTTGAGGGCCTGGTTAGCAAGAGAGAAGGTTAAGTGACCAAGTGGTTGCTTCGTTGTCACAGAGCCGTCTTTGGACCTGACTTGTGACAAGGTCACAGTGAAGCCACTTCCAGGTCTGAGCAGGGAGAGAGAGCAGTTAGTAGACAGCATCGCAGCTCAGTACTAAGATTGTACTCCTGGGTTGATGAAATGTTTTATAAGCTTCAGCAACGTCTTAGAAATGAGGCCAGACTAATGATTTGAAGATGCGAAAGGTGCATTCTGCGGGGCGCACCCTTTAGCAATCATGGTTAAACCACCTACTAGGTGAAGCCCATATTTCCTGGGTCCTTGCTACTCCGCCCGTGGTCCCCATGGACCAGCAGCTGCAGAGACATCAGGGGGAGTGTTTGAAGTACAGAACTGGCAATGCCTTCCCAGACCAAGTGACTCAGAATCTGCAGGTCCCTGAACATCTCCCAGGGATCCTCTGCCCGGTAAAGCCCAGCACCCCTCTCCCACAGCAGTGTCTTTCGGGCCTGCCATGGCCTCTGCTCCCTGATCACCTCTGCTCGGGTGCTCTAGACTTTTATTTTTTCGTGTGACTCTGAGTCACAAGGCTACTCTCACAAGAACACGCATTAGAATCCTTATAAAACAAGAACATGTGGCATTCACCAAGTGCCCAGTCTGTGCCAGGCACCCACCTGAGGACTCTAGGTGTCTTTCTGCACCCGGGGGGATGGGCGCTATTACTGGCACCCACCCCTGCTGGCTACAGACACACTGTGCCCCTTTACACAGCCAGAGGCCAGGGGTATGGGGAGGAGCTACCTCTCTGAAGGCTCAGAGGAACAGGGGCCGTCTCAGGAGGAGGGAACTGAGGAGAAGGAGGAGAATGCTGAGTGATAGAGCCTGTTGGCTGCCCACTGTGACCTCATCTAACCAGCTTTGTGCCTGCTGGGACCCATTCTCTTATCTTGTGCTGGCTGATCTTTGCTTCGGCTCTGACATTCCTCAGGTTGAGGCGCGCCTTCCAAGTCTTCTCGAGATCAGCCATCCTTAGCAGCTAGCTACTCGCCTTGGCTGGCTTTATTCAGAGTCACCCCACTGCCAGCTGGCCTGACCAGACCCAGCTCTGTGTAGAGACCCGGGTGTTGGATACCCTGGGGGAGCCATACACCCTCCCAAGCCACCTGGCAAATCAAGCACAGCTGTTGCCAGTGACTCTCCGAGGCCTTCCGCTGGCTCAGGATGGAAGGGAAGGAGCCAGCCACAGGAAGTTTCTGTGGACTTCTGGAATGAATTAGACTTGGTATGATGCTCACAAAAGGAGCACTGGGCCACGTGGACAGTTAGCCAAGGCTGCCACTGGGATTTCCCTTTGGCCTACCCCCACCCGAAAGGTCTACTCATCCACCTGCAGAGTGGCTGGCAGAAATCAGGAAGAAACTGCAGAAATAGCCGCTCAGACTTAGTCCTTGTCCCCTGCTGTCCACGGGCATGTGTCTTGCTAAATGGAATAGAAGCTTCTCAGGGTGTCTTCCTCAGCCACAGCGAACCCCTCAACAAAGCTCCTCCCTCGCCACCCCACACCGTCATAGACACAGGGGCCTCTTGGTAGCTGTATGTCGTCCTTTGTCTACAGACTGGCTTGTGGCTGCACCAGACCCAAGCCGGACCCCCATCTCTTCCTGTAGATTGAGGAATTGGCGCCAGAGGCTGCATCTGTAACATTTCAGTGTCTGAGGGTGTCTTCTCTGGAATAGTCCAGTCTGCAGAGGGAGAAGAAAGCCGGCACACTAAGCAGATCAAAAATGAGAGAATGAGGGTCCAGGGCCCTTGAGTCCTGTCCCAACTTCCGACCTTCCCCTCTTTGTGTTCTCAGCCCTGCCTCTGTTCTCAACCAAAATCTCCCAAGGCAAGGGAGCCTTGGGACAAGTCTGTGACTTGTTACAGAAGGAAGCTGAACACTGAGTCAGGTATTCAGATATTCAAAAATATTCTTGGAGATCCCATGTAGTCTAGATGCACCTGGCACAGGGAGAAAGGAAGGAAGAATCAGCTCCACCCTCAGGGAGCTCGCAGGCCAGCGTGGGCCACAAATAGATCTGTCTAAATCAATATATTAAATGTGGTGAAAACATACCAAGAGTGTCATGGAAGGAAAGAAGCCGGAGCAGAAGGTAGAAACTCCGGATGGAGGAGGGGCGCTTGGCTGAATCTCAGAGAAGGGAGGATGTAGACTGTGCTGGGGGAGGGTGCTCCTGGCGAGGAGGAAGGATATTGGGGTCAGGGAGGTGCCATGCTAGGAACTGTACAAGGTGAAGCAAGGTGTGTGGAAGGTGACCCGACACAGCCCCACCTCAGGAAGCTTGTGTCTGGGGGTGGGACACTATGGGGAAGGTGTCACTGCTGGGAAAGTAAGCCTCACGGAAACCTCAGGACAGAGGGGGAAGGACACGGCGAGAGGGCTGGTGAGTACTGTGGTACAGGGGTAGGAGGGTGGCTTCCACTCTTCCACAGGACAGCAGGATGGCTGTGGTCGGCAACATGAACTATTTCACAACGAGTAACAGGATTTTCAGTGATCCCAACACAAAGAGACAAATGTCTGTGCTGATGGAGAGATAGGTCAATTACATTGATCTGATCAATACACGTTGTATGCATGTATTAAAATGCCGCCCTGAACTGCATGAGTATGAACAATCACTGGGTGTCAATTTTTAAAACATATTTTTAAACAGTTCAGTCTGGGGATGTGGCTCAGTGGTATAGGGGACTTGCCTAGCACGCACAAGGCCTTGACCCTAGCAAAACACACACACACACACACACACACTTCAAGACAATCAAAATAAGACACTTTCAATTATTGCTAAATGACAGGTGTTCGAAGCATTACAAAAAGACAAGGGAAGAAAAATGCACTTTCAGCTCCCAAGTCTACGAGGCACTTTTCCAAGCTGATGAGGCCTTAAGGATACAGCAGATTCCAGTTGAGGCAGGGCATAGCCACACAACTGCCAGCGATGCTGGTAAAACGCCACACAGTAAACGAGTGATGTGGGGAGAGGAACATAACAGAGTCCCAGTTTGAGGCTGAGACCAAGTGATGGGCTTTGCTCACAGAACCACAGACTGGGGCAGAGACTCAGGACTGCCCTCATCAAAGGCACTTGGTAGCACCTCTTCTATTAAAAAGGGAAAGGGGTAATCCCAGCACTTGGGAGTCTGAGGCAGGAGGGTCATTGCAAGTTCGAGGCCAGCCTGAACTACATAGCAAGACCCTCGTCTCAAAAAAAAAAAAAAAAAAAAAAACCAAAAACAAAAAGGGAGCGAGAGCCATGCATCTCTGAGTCACTCAAACCTTCTCCTGGAGCCCCAGGCCAGCTCAGTTTGCCTTTTCCCGGTGTGGCAGGTCAGGAGCGAGAAAGAACCCAAATGTGGATAATACTTGTTTTCCCTGCATGATTATAAGCACCCAGAGGGCAGGTGCAGCAATTAAAGGAGCTGGCTCATTATTAGGAGTGCAGTCACATTTAATTCATCATCGAGTGAAAACCCGGAAAAGAGGCAGAGAACCAACCAGCTGGGAGGGGGAAGAAAAGACAGGTGTGTAGACTCCCACAGCAGGAAGTGCAGCCTGTGGCATTGAGAAGCAACTCCTCCAAAGCCTCTTCCTCCTGGCTGCCTCCCTGCCGGGCACCCAGACTGGCATCCGAGGGCGGATGGGGGAGGGGAGAGATGACAGGGGGACAGAGGGAAAGGGAGGAGCCGGTGAGGAAAGCAGGCCAGGCTGTACCTCCGTGGCTCTGTGGCGTACCACCTCCAGTCTCCATGCCCCCCACCTGTTCCTCCCTCTGGCTCAACCTGGCGCCATCGCTGGATGAGCAACAGCTGAGGCAGGGAGGTGGGGCTCGTGCCAAGAGCCACAGGCGGTTTCAGTTGGCAGAGTCCCAAGGAGAAATGGTTCCCTGTTCCAGCCACCAGAGGGAATGCCACCAAGTCCTCCCCGCAGTTCCCACACTCCTGCCCGGCCTGACAAGAGCACTGGAAACCACGTCTGCCTTTCCAAACCCACACACACGGCCAAGGCGAAATCTACCCCTGCTCTGTGACCACGAGGGCCCAAGGACACAACCAAGATGCTGCCCCGTCCACACCCTCGTAGCCCGGCCCCAAGTGTGGCCTGGGCTGGTGTCTCTGGCACTGTCACTTGGGCAGCTTGAGCAAGATGAGTCTGGGATGCAGCCAGCCACGGAGGCTCTGCTTTCATTCTCCACACCCCGTGGCCTTCCCTCACATGCTGCTCTTTCAGGGAGAAACCAAGGCAACAGCCTTGGGTCCTGGAGGGAGGCGATGACAACACAACAGGGGACACAGGCAACTCAGGCGGGACAGGCAGTTCTCACAGCTGGGCGGGGTGAGGAGCTGCACAGTCGCTTGACACATGTGAATTGTGGACCTCAGACACGGGAACTTTCCATGAGCAAAGTCTTTCATTTGCATGGACCCTCCCGCTTCCTGCCACAGCCTCCACGCCACCGTTAGCTGTGTGCCTGCTTCTGTCCGTGCAAGCTGGCATCAGGCAAAAGCCACACGCTCACCTGCGTACATACACACCCCTCACACCCTCCATACACACAGACCGGCCCAATACACACACCCCACACACGTTCACACACCACATATTCTACGCATACAGATACCCAGACAATACACACACATACACATCACACACATATACATACACAGGTCACCCCTTACACACCACACATGTGCACACTGTACACATTCCACACATACATGTACCCCATTGCTATAGAGTCCACATACACCACAGACTATCTCAACACACACTCCCCACATGCATTCCATGCACACCATGCATTCCACATGTACATACAGACACTCCACAGACATCCACACATATATACTCCACATACACCTCCCATACATCCTAACTCCACACATCCTACACACACAACACACATACACACGCCAACATTCTTCGGCACTTAGTGTCTCCTGGGCAAGCACACTGAGGGTCTCTGCTGTGTCAAATCTGTAGAAGGGAAAGAGTAGAAACTAAATTCCTCATGTTGAGTCCCAGTTTTCCAAGGGAGCGGGAGAATTCACATTTCACCCACAGTAGTTGTGGCCGTGACTGACACTCTGGGTTTTCACACAGGAAACATCCCACAGCATTGTGACAAAGTGTCCTCCAGAAAGGCGATGTGGGGCACTGAGCACCTTGCTGAGGCCAGAGGGTGGAAAGTAAATACCAACTCCTGGCAAATTAAAATCCTAGAATGAAGCGAAATTGGGTCCTCATCTACTCACTGTCTTCACTGAGGGCCTTAAAATTCTGTTTAGTTTTCTAATAAACTCTTTTTTTAGATTTTGGTTTTGCTATGTAGCCAAGGCTGGCCTTGAACTCAAGGGAATCCTCCTGCCTCAGCCTCACAAATGCTGGGATCACAGGTGCACACCACCACCACCTTGCTGTAATAAATTCTAGATGTTATCACATGGATTCATTTAACAACGACAACAAAAAATCTCTACCCCACGCCCTTTGGCCAGAAAGGTTTTGCTTTAGCAAACCTTTGGTGGGACAAAATGTATTTGTAGAGTGTTTATTTTTAGCTCCCCCCACAGTACAGCAGTGGGGCACTTCAGATCACGCGGCCCTCAGCCAGCACAGCGAGGCGGGAGGACTTCCGGCTGGCCTCCTGCACAAAGCGCAGGTGCCACACACCTGCGCTGTGTCCCTGTCTCTGCCCAGCATCCAGGACGTCCCCAAGCACAGGCTTCAAACTCTCCTCTTGTGCAGAGAATGCAAATTCTTTTTCTCTTTTCTGGAATTGGAATTCACCTACCTCAGTGGATTTCCTGGCTTCGCCTTACTGAATGTTTTTGGAAATGGTACGTGGCTCCTCATGGAAGTCCCGTTACTTCCATTTCATCCCTTCCCGGTGAATTGCACACATCTCCTGAGATCCCCGGGTGCAGGCGCCTGGGGCAGCCCTTCTGTGGTGTGTAGTTTTTTAGGCGGTTGGTGGCAAGTCCATTTTTAAAGTATTAATCGCAGTAGCAGTTTGACTTTAAGAGCTCTCTTCTGGGTAGATTTTTTTGGTTTGTTTTTAAAAATTAAATATTCTTCGACCTGCCACTAGACAGAAGTACTGGCTGGTTTCAAAACTCCACGTTCTCTGAACTCTTTCTCAATAGGTGTTTTACACCAGAAGGAAGGACTGGGTTCTCAGAACTACAACTCCATCATTTCAGTCCCCTCATTTAGGGCTGGGGTGCAGAATCAGGGTCACCGCCGAGGTTCCTGCAGGTCTGACAGCCCAGTGAGCTGAAACAAAGGGCCCATTGCACTTACCAGTGGCAAAGTGAAGTCCACACTGCCCCGTGAATGTGACCATTGTGTGGCCCGAAGTGGCCCGAGGGTCATTAGCTATTAACCTTGACCTACCAGCATCTCCCTCATTCCTCCTGCGTGTAGCAGGGCACTCCCCAAAGTCCACCACACACTTGATGACCCAGAAGGAAAGAGCAGGGGTCCAGCGAAATATCAGACAAGTGCTCCGTCCTACTAGGTAATGTAGATGTATTTTGTTCAACAAAAGCTCCATCGCAACTGGCACAAAGAAAAGCAAAAAGAAATGGAAGGACCGTTTTGAAACCTAGTTAGCAAGATGCAGCCTGAGAAGGCAGCCAGCTCACATTTAAACAAGTTTTACATCAACAAAAGCCAAGTCTGGGGTGTCAGCAAGAGGAAGTTGTTCTTTATTCCAGAAATAGACCTTCGATAGGAACCGGCTTGGTGCTAATGAGAGAGGGGCAGGCTGGCCGGCTGGTGCACAGCTCGTTAACACAGCCACCACCTACCCAGCCTGCATTGCTTTGCAAGCCCTTACAAATGCCATTCCCGAGGGAATTCTGCTCTCCTTGTGTAACTGGAAGATGCTCCACAATATAGCAACACCAGGTATTTTAATTAAATTATTTTACTGGAAAAAAAATTGCACTTTGAGCACCAGGGCAAGAAGACCATTTCAGTCAGTGCGGCAGGTCAGGTGACAGGGGCAGAAGGCTCAGGGCAGGCCTGGTGGCCTGGCCACAGCCACCGGGAGGGGTCAGGCCGAATGGACCGGGGTCCCGCAGTGTTTGTGCCACAAGTCGATGGCCTTGCTCACGATCGCATCCGAGCTGTCCTGGGGAATCTGTGAACAGCAAAGCAACCTGGGTGAAACGTCTGGGTTTGCAACTTTAGGATCTTCTCTCATTCACTGCGACACAAAACTTCTTTCTGTGGGAGTTTTCACTGTTTTTCAGAAAGTGATAGCATAAAAGGACTGTTTTAATGCCACCTGAGGACATGCAAGCAGCTCTGGTGTCAGACTGCTGGTGCAGGTTCAAACCCTGAGTGGGGCCCTGGGAAGTTCCTGGAGCTGCCTGGAGCCCAGAGCCTCATCTCTACAGGGGGGACAGGCACCTGACTCCACAGAGCTGTTTACAGTAGGACAGCAGGTAATCGGGCCCTGGTACTGCTGACCACTGACGGGGAGGAGGAGGAGGATTCATTTCGTGAACACTGCCACTTGGTACTGATTATTTACCAGGCCACTGTCCAGGTGTTTCCATAAGACTAATTAAAGGGGGTGAAGATGTTGGGTCTTATCCGTGACACACTCTTTATCCCACCTCTTGCCCAGTAGAGGAGTCCAGGATACACAGAGGGAAAAGCTGATTCATTTAGACCTTTTCAACATGCACTAAGATAATACTTAGCACATTACCAAACCCAACTGGAACTACATTAGAGATAGCAACAGAAATGAAAAGGCCACAAGTTCCCCCAAATAGCACAGTCCTTTTTCCACTGACAAAAGCAACAGTGAGCTCTCACCTCTTCCTCTTCCTGACATGTGCTGGCCGTCACACGGGGACAAGGCCCCGGTCCCCAGTGGTAGGCTCAGCAACGGTCTCACTGCTCAGACCAGTAACCCGGAAGAGAGAAGGATGCGAAGTATAATCCCCAGGCCAACTTCATGCCACCATGTTTCAGGGAGAAAAGTATTTGGGGAGGAGTGCTGGGGATTGAACTCAGAGCCTTGCACTTGCTAGGCAGGTGCTCTACCACTGAGCTAAATCCCCAACTCCAAAAAGTGTTTTTTATGAAGTACAACATACAGTATTATTTCTCTGCAATAATTTAATGCAGTAGGAAAATCTGGCTTGCTAAGCTGACTTCATTTCTAGATTCAAGATCAAATCAAGTAAAGCAGACTTACATTTTCCAGGAACTTTGTTATCTTCTCTGCACTGTTCAGTGCCATTACTTTTATTTTAAAGGTTAATAAAATTTCCACAGCTACAAAAACTAGGATCTTACAGGATCCGCTTACAACTTTATCCCAAACCCTACAAAAATAAACAGATATAATCAATTTACAAGGGTTTGAAATCCACGTTCACCTATAAACATAAATTACTATTTTCAAATTAGAAAATAGGATCAAATTACTCCTATTTTAAGTAAAAGTTTCAGGCAATGACTGTGAAATAATTATCAGAAACAAAACCAATGAGGCATTTGAAATCTATTCCAGACACAATCAGCACTGGAAGCAGAAAGAAAAGTTCACTGAAAATGAGTGCTCAGGACTTGGGATGTGACTCGGTGACAGCGTGTTTGCCTAGCACATGCAAGAGCCTGGGTTCCATCCCCAGCACCACACGCACACACAAATTATGCTCTTCTCGGGATCTACCAAATGCCCATTCTCTCCTATTGCAAACCTGACATTTTCAAGGAATGAAAAAAGTCCTAAACTAAAATCTGCACTATAATCATGTTCTGTAATGTTCATATAATTATCGCATATAAGGGACAACAGCAAAAGAAGCATAGAAATGTGAGATAAAGTGAATTTCATTGCCAGCGATTCTGGGGACAGAGCCCTAAACCTCTCTATGGGCTTAAGGAGCCAGTTACTGATCCATTCTACTCTAATTATTCAGTCAACTCCTAAAACTTTTGAAGTTGGAATGATCATCTATTCCAGTGGTGGCATGTGTTGTTTTTCTTTTGAGACAAAAGATGTTAACATACGAGGTTTTTTTTCCTAATTAAAACCTCAGTATTCAGGCTTAATTGCAGTGTTGGCACCTTAGTGGGTTTTGGGTTGCAGTTTGGGCGCTCATCTCTAAAAGCTTTGCCATCCCTGGTCTATACATTTATTTCTGTATCGCATCCTAATGCTCCCTGTGTACTGCCTCTTTTCCCAATCACACTGTAAAGCCCTGGAGGGGCAGGGCCAGGCCGCAGACAGACCCACTGCGGGTGCCTGAACCTGACTTAGAAGAGCAGGTTCGAGTCTCAGATCTTTGAGTACCTTCAGCTCCTTTAAAGACCCTGTGAGGCAACATTAACACCAAGACTCTGCTAGATCAGGATGTACCACAACTGCAAAAAGAGGAGCTCTGCTTACACAGCTCCTGGGCACTGCTTCAGATGTGACTCTCCTGTAGCATCTAACACACCGAAGGAGCGTGTGTTATCTTTCTAAGTGGATATTCAATAATAAGCAGAATCATGTGCTGTATGGTAGCTCCTACAGGATTCAGCTTCAAATCTGTGCTAAACAAATATATGTGCAGAGTGACCACCACACAAAAGGCCAGGATTCTTCTCTGTCTCCAGGCCCTCAGTGTGTCTTGGACAGAAACACTCGCCTCTGTAAGCTGGATTCAGGCAGGTATCCTGCAAAGCACCTCTTGAACCAGAGATCGTAGGGCAGCTTAGACACTGCAGAACACGTCTTCAGATGACTCAGCAGTCTGCTATCTTCCAGATTCAAGTATTGTTCCAAAGCCTTTGGCTAGAGATTAAACAGGAAGAGAGGTCACTCGTTTCTTGTGACATGGTGTCACATACTACGGCCTGTGATGAAAAAATTTGCATGCTGAATGTGAAGAAGTACTAGAAAACAAAACTTCAGACACATCTAAGTCACTTGTTTCCAGGTCAGTCCCAACTCCAGGACCAAGGTGTTTCCCCTAAACAAAGACTTTCAGTGCTCAACCCAGGCCAATCCCAGGCAAAACAGGTAAGTCGCCTTAGTGCTCACTGCACTAGCCACATTCACAGCCTCAGTGAAGCCCAAAGCATAATTAAGTTTTGTAGAAGGGCAGAGAAAGGCCTGTGATGATACTGGCTGGTCTGGAGCAGTAAATTATAGACAGACAGACAGATGGATGATATAGATAGATGGATGGATAGATAAACAAATGATAGGTAGATGACACATAATAGATGGATGATAGATGATAGATAGATGATAGGTGATATATGGATGACAGATAATAAATGGATGAATGGATGATAGATAGTGGATGATAGATGGATGATAGATAATAGATGATGGGTGGTAACAGATGACACATGCATGATAGATGGATGATAAGGGATGATGGATGATAGATGATAGATGGATGATAGGTGATAATAGAAGATAGATACGTAGGTAGATAGATAGATAGAGATGGATGATGGGTGGGAGGGAGGGACACATGGGATGGATAGATGGATGGATGGATGGCAGGCAAGGGGAAGGAGGAAGGCTAAGACCAAAGAAGTGGAGAGGGATTAGGGTGAGAAGACAAAGGAAGAATGAGACAGAAAGAGATGGTGATGAAAAGGGGCCAGTGAATCACTGAACATACACAGTTCTGTCAGCAGGGAGGCACCGCATGAGCTCTGTCCCCAGCACTGACATTCATGGGAACCCTCAGGTCAGAGGAACCGCCCCACAGAACAAAGGTGGAGGTGCACAGGCCGGCAGCCTCTCACGCCCTAGAGGATGGTGACAGCAGCAAAGCCAGCTCCCCAGACCCGACCGGATCCACCTTGCCCTGGACTTAGAATGGAGCCTGCGGGTCAAACCCTGACACCCACACTCACCATCTGGAAGAGGAGACCCAGCCCCACATCGCAGAACAGCTGATCCCTGAAGAATGGACAGGACTCAGCCAGGCCAAAGGCCCGTGAATCAGTACATGGTCCCGCTCTCCTTTACGTTTCAGAGCTGTCTAACTGCCTTCTGTTTGTGCAACTTCCCTACACCACCGCAGTTCCTTAAGCCTCTTGAGAACACAGACGCAACCTCCCAAATGAGTGTTTCCCAAGGTACTTGTCGAAAAGGGCTCCTGTCCTGGCCTTTCACCCCTGAGCCCTCTTCCAGGAGTCTATGGCTTTGCCCATAGACTATAAGAACGCAGACTTATTTCACCAGTGACACAAGTGAAACACATTCCTTATTTTATTTTACTGTACAGTGCTGGGGATGAAACCCTAGCCAAGCACGCTACCACTGAGATACACCCCCAATTCTTCATCTCTCATTTTATAAGTCATATATCTCAGCAAAGTACCGTTCATCTAAAAGTCAGTATAAATAATAAACTAGATAGAGACGAGGGGACATTTTTACAGTACTGTCTTTTTATCAGAAACTTCACAGAGGGCAGGAACCAGATCTGTTTTGTTCACTGCTAGATCTCTAGGACTTACAATATTACTTCACACCGTGATCACTTGACTATGATTTTTTGAGTAATGAGTATCAAGAGTTAGTACGAAGTTTGGAGGTACATTAGACAATATCTTGTTAATCATTCAATGTATATCCTTTTGCAAATTTCTAATTCCTTATAAATATTCTTGCCTGATTTTGTAATACACTATTAAAGAAATCTTGAGAAAACAGAAAAGGGTAGAAAGGTCACTTACAATGAGTCCCACTACCCAGTGAGAACTACCGGTCATACTCCGGTTGTATTGTAGCCACCTGCTTCCTACACGAATGCATGCGCGTCCCTGTCTTTTATTAGCTGGACTCATATTGACTATATAATTTAAGATTTTGCTTTTTATACTCAACAAATTATAGGCATTTTTCCAGGTTAACAAATAACTTCTTAAAGGGTTAACAACGCTAAATAGAGCTTCTAAAAATAGAGAAGGAAAAAGACAAGAACAGTACGGCTTTTACCCATCTGAAGAGCTCCTCAACCTTGCTCATAATAAAACCAATGCAGTCTAGACACCAAGGTATCACTTCATACCTGTGAAGGATGGCAAAAACCTGTAGGACTCATGACACAGCACACTGGCAAAACTGTAGGGAAAACGGCTGGAGGGAAACAGTCCATTGTTCATGAAGACAGAGAGGCATGAGCTCTATGAAGGGTAACCTGGCAATCTCCAGAATAATGGTACATGCCTTTAGCTGTTAACCCAGCCAGTCCAATTCCGGGGAATCAATTCCAGCACTTACACCGGCAAACACAGGAGAAGACAAAGGAACAAAGTGGCTCATCTGTAATGCTGTGCATAAAAGCCAAAAATTCCACACATGCCAGGGGGCCGACCACATAGGACAGGCTGAGTAAACCAGGGCACATACACATACTGGAGAGATGAGGGTCTCTACACGCTGTCACAGATCATCCCCAGCACACAGCAGGCGACACAGGGTTGGGAGGATGTATACTGGATGCTACTGCTTAATCTAAGAAAGCGCGTGGATTCAAATATATATACGTACACACGTACATATTTTGTGTATGTGGTACTGGGGACTGAACCCAGAGCATTGCACGTGCTATGCAAGCAGTGTACTGAGCTGCATCCCCTGCCCTTATCACTCTGAGACAGGGTCTCAGCTGCCAGGCTAGGCTCAATCTTGTGATCCTCCTGCCTCAGCCCCCGGGCAGCTAGGATTACAGGCATGCACCATTGTACCTGGCCTATATGGTAAGTTCCCAACTTGCGAACGTGTTCCATTCCAGCAGAACCTTCCTAAGTCGGGTTCATTCACAAGTCTGACAAACCAAGTCTTATATATCTCTGACACAAATACACAATGTAAAGCATTAAAAAAAACCAAATGCGAGGTCCATTAATATCTGTGAAAGTTCGCAACTTGAGTGTTCATAAGCTGGGGACTTACTGAGATTATACTGCCACCTATTTTTCATACTCTGCAAACAGTAGATGTGATTGGTTACAATCATAACTCTGTGTTACTGCTAAAGTTTTAGGTTAGTTCCAGTATTTCCATAACCCCAAATTCTTAACTTGAAAAAAATAAAGCATACATCACCAGCAGAAAGCAAAGCCTGGCAAAAAAGTAAGTTACCTACACTGAGAAGAGTTCGTATTCAACTCAGCAAGAGGCTGATGATAATAGTGCTTATTTGCAAAATCTTTCCTTTGGACAGCTATTAAAAAAAAAGATGTGACTATGACCATGAAAGAAAGCTCGCTTTGGTAACTAAACGCAATTAATTTTGAGAGGGTGAAGAGAATCCTCCTGCACCATACTGAAGTTGGCCTCCGCTCACCGTGGCAGAGAAAATTCCAGAAAGCTTGTCAGGAAAGGAGCCCTGGTGGCCTTGGAGCTAGGACACTGTGCACAAGGCCTCGTCACTCAGGCTATCTTAACCTCTTTTGGACGCTGTCACTGCCCGTCACCATGCGTTTCCCTAGAACTACAGAGCAGTCTATACTTTTGGGTAACAAATTTTTTTGGTCACACCTCAAAAATATGAAAAGATAACAGGCCAAGAGTATAGAAAGTCTGCTTTGACAAGAAGCTAGGAAGAAGAGCTCCACTGTGCAATGGTAATACATTTTAAAACAGATAAACAGTTTTAAAAACTTTATAAGCAAATCACTTGACACCCAAATCAAATGCAACACAAAGAAAATTTAGTTTTTCTTATACTTCTGAAGAACTTTTAAAAATTACCCTAATTCTTTATATATCAGGCATGATATTGTTAGTATAAAAGATAAACTTCTTTTTTTAAAGATGAGATTAAGGTTTAAGGATATTAAGTGTCTTGCTTATTCTAATATTCATTTCTAAAAAGAAAAATAAAGTTTGAGAATACTCAAGGCATCTTTGAAAAAGAATTAGCAATAAGAAAGCTGTATTAAATAAATCATGAAGTAATGGCCCAGGAATAGACAAAAAAGCAAGGTGGAAAAAAGAATCTAGAAAAAGATACAAATATACATGGCGATACAGCATCCAATAAAGGTGCCATTTTGAATCTGTGGAAAAAAAAAAAAAAGATGAACTGACAGAGAGTAGAAGTGGTAGTTGTACTGATTCCTATGTGGCCTTGGGCAAGTGACTCAACTTGTCTGTGCTTCAACAGCCTCATGTGTAAACAGGAAAATGAAGTAATTCATTAATAAAGCAAAGTCAGTGGGGCCAGATATGAAGCGCAGTGTCCACACCAGAGGTGCAGAAGTAGAGATGGGCAGAGGAAGAGAGCTTAGTGGTGTGCTGGTAGAAGTTGTGGTGCCGCAGTCAAATATAGGAATGAATTCCTTTCTCTGTCTGATACCAGCCACAAACAGAGATCCCTGACAAGTTAAAGGGCTAAATGTTAGATGTTCAAGGAGTTTAAAAAGTTGAGAGAAAACACATTTTTAAATTTGGGGGTTAATTAAGATATAGAAGAAGCACAAGAAAAATACTGACAAATCCCAGTGTATCAAAACTCACGATCTTTGTAGGACAAATTGTAAGAAAGCATTTTTCAATACATGTATAAATAAAACATAAACATTCCAAGTATACGGTTAACATTTATAAAGGAAAAAAAGCCAAGAAAATAATAGAAATATACAAAGCTGCTCAACTTCACTAGAAACTTCAGATATGTAAATTAAAATGAGATAACATTCTCACCATCATATGGACACAAATTTAAAGAGATTTAAACTATCACATACTGGCAATGAGTGGAAAACAAGAAACCTCAGTCTGTCTGGAAGAGCATAAATTGATATGGCCATTAAGAAGTAGATTTCAAATGTCTCCCCTTCACTCAAGCACTCCCTTACAGGCGGCAGCTAGAGATCTCCGTATATGTAGTGACCATGTACACAAAGGCAGGTTTCCTGTCAGCGTGCGGCTGTTAACACGGGCAGATTCATAACAGGAAGTACTAGGAGTAAATGAGAAAAAAACATAGCTCTAAATGAGTAGCTCTCAACCCTAGCTACACTTCAGCATTGCCTGGAATCTTTAAAAAATTAGAATTCCACCCAAGAGATTCTGATTTAATTGGCCTAATGGAGGAAGAAAAGTGACCAGAACTTTTAAAAGCTCCCAAATATACTAATAGGAAATCGGGATCGAGAAGTAGTGATTTATCTGTACAAACCTGCAAAGTTCTCCAAGAGCAGTAGGGCCGTATGTACAGTATGGGGCTACTTACATGGTTTTAAAAAATTGTTTATATATCCACGTGCAGGAAAGGATCTAGAAGAATGCACACCAGACCAACGACAATGTTTACCGCTTAGGATGGGGAGTGGGGTGTTGGTTCACATCTAGGGCAACATAGACTCGTCACGGTGGTGTGATTTCTTCTGAGAATGTATTCATTTGTTACTTAGGTCTCCCAAAATAATGAATGAATTTTTTAGACATAGCATAATTTATCAAAATGTTGCGACTTACTCCAGTATTAAACAAGAAAAGCTAATTAAATCATGATATGATTAAGACCTCCTGATTTAATTAGACAACTCACATTATATTTACTTACGCTCCAATTCCATGCTTAAAGCATTTTTACTGAAATCAACTAAGTTGGATCAAATCTCACAATCCTACAATCAAAATTTTTATGTAATTAAAATATATAAAAACTGCTCTCATAAGAACTGAGGCTGGGGGGCCCTGCCTTCCGCCCCACCCGGAAGTAGGGGACACAGTCACCATGTGGTCTGCAGGGCTCACCTGCCTTCTTCACAGCCCCTCGCCTCCCCTGCACCGTGGCTCGCGTTACCACTTTCAGGCGAGATTTCAAATGAACTCAATGATTTACGAAAAAGACAAATTCATTTTTAGGGATGATATAATGACGGGGAAAGCTGGAAAGAAGAGAATCAGTAAGGAAGATTGGCTTATGCCACAAATCAAGAGCCACTCAGTTCTCGGGACTCCCGAGCCAGAGTTTGGCACCACAGCTGCCCCCATCCACACACCCACCTTCCTCACTAAAAGACTCGCTGCTTTCCTGGGTGACCATTACGTGCCAGATTTTTAAAAACCCTGTTTCCCAGCCTCCACTGCAGAGAAGGAAACCAAGTGGCACAGTCCTGTCACTAATACAGATGGCCCAAACTATGACAATTTGACTGAAAATTTTTCAACTTGACAATGGTGTTGAAAGTGACACGCATTCAGGAGAAAGTGCAGGTTGAATTTTGAATTTGGATTTTCTTTCAGGCTGCTGTGCGTGGTCTAACACTTTCTGGCCAGCCAGTCACAATCACAAGGAAAAATCACCCATATTGTGGTTACTAAACTCTGACGTTTCGAAGGAGAAGGATACTACATTTTCACCTTAATGATAGTTTATTGGGATGTGGCTTCACCATAAGCTGAGGAGCATCTATACACATGCAAAAGGAAAGCCTGCTTAAGGGTGACTTGCCTGGCTTGTCCCTTTTCCTCCTTCACTTTCATCTTTGCCCTTCCTCTCTGCCCAAAACATGGATGTCACGGCTTTTGGACCAACAGGAGTGGAAGGACTGTGACCAATGCTGGACAAAATGACAGGAGACCGTACTGTGGTCTGCTTCATCTCTGGACTTCTGGTTACATGAGAGCAAACAAGCTTCTGTTACTTGGTCTCCTGTTATGTCATATGCCAGCAAACGTAAACTTTAACTAACAGAGTGGATTCTGGACCAGGGTACCGAGTACTACAGAATAAGCACCAGCACGTCTCTGGTTGCTTTTGTGCTCCAGCAGCAGAGCTAAATGATGGCAAAAGAGACCCCTGGCCCCCGCGTGGAGACACTGACTGTCTGGCTTTACACTGAGCCCTGCTGCAGATGGTCCACACATAATTATAGCAGCACCAGGAGCTTAGGTTCTCTCTGATGATCCCTACTACCATAACTCGCCCCAAAATTGCCAAAAACATCCCTCACCAGCTGCGGCAAAGAATCCCGGTACTTGTTATTTAACTGGTTCACAAAGCATCGGATGATCCAGTAGCAGTCCACGCTGTCTTCCACCATCTCTTCCATGGCTTTAGCAATGGCAAGAAATACTTCGTCTTCTGGCTCCTGAAAGATTCATAAAACATCTTAAGAGGGAGCAGGAGAAGGCAGAAAGATACAGTTCTTTAATAAAAAAAAAATCCTGCCCCCTAGATTTTGAGGATCTGCATTAATCAAAGTATCATCAAAAAGCAGAGTGCATAAGGAAAGAGAAGTGCATGGGAGAAGGATGAGTGGCTACAGAAATCCATTTGAATCAGGGCTGTTTATGAAGGACTCTTTTTCAGGGAGTCTCCACCTTCTAACATTAAGCTCCTCACACATGGACATAAATGGCGAGCGAGTCTCTGACATTCTCCACCCAAAATCATTCCCAGTGCTAGACCAGAATTTCCTCCAAAGACGTGAAATACAGCACATATTTGGAGACACTTGTCAACACAGTAATCTGCAAATACTGAAGGACTCTGAAAGGACTACTAGGGCATCTGCTTTATTTCAAAGCATTCATGCATACCTTTAGGATTCTGTCCTACCTTTAAGCATCTAAATTTAAGAGTTTCTGGAACCAGAATTTTAGGAATCAAGAGAATGTGTGTCAATACTCAGAACACAAAAGCAAACCCTCAAGTAAATGTCAATGGAGAAATCTTATAAAAACTGCAGTCTCGGCTGAGGATTTGGCCCAGTATTAGAGCACTTGTACTGCATGTGCAAAGGCCCTGGGTTTGATCCCAAGCACTGCACATAAATAAACACCTAGAACCTTATCTGGAAATCTATTTTGTTTTTCAATGCTGTAATCATACACAAAAAGCTTTATATTTTCATCTAGGATTTTATAGATGAGGATTTTAATGTTACAATGAAACTAAGAAGCATCTTTCTACTTCCCTAGAAAGTTCCAAGTTACATCAAAACTCCTATTTTAATAAAAGTATCTCATTTTTAGCCCTTCTTTCAACTTTTTAAAGTATTCTATAAAATGTCAAGAGTGACAAGATCATAGAAAATTAATTTTCCCAAGTATCGATGTGTCAGAGAAGGGAAGGAAAAAAGTAAGAAGAGTCTCCTTTCTTAGACTCCCATGCAATCCTGGGTCTGGTGTTAGATGCCCGCGAAGGGGGTTTGTCCCCGACTCTCCCTCTCCCTCCTACCGTTCACATTTCTGGAGCTAACAGATTACCCCACTAATTTAATATGTCATTTAAGGACTTGTATAGTACTAGCAACTCCATTGTGCCCATAATAAGAGATGCTTACAGGAGACTATGACAAGTTCCAATTTTTTTTTTTAGAGAATTTCTCTCGGTAAATTTTTAAGAAAGGTAGATGACTTTTATTAGCTCTAAGATTGGTCCATATCAGATCATTAAATTCAAAAAATAAAAATAATTATTTTTATTGCAGATTGCAGTCCAGTCTGCCAATAAATAGATTTTATGAATCAGCAAAACTTGCAAGGCAAGCAGCTGTTTGACCCATTCACTGTTTTAACCAAACGAGCAAATGAACCCTCATTAAAATGCCTAGCAAGAAGTGCAATAAAATAGCCAAGGCTTGAAATCTAAAATCATTCCTCTTCCTGCCCACTTTTCCTTCCCTCTTTCTTCCCCTCCCTAACCCTAAGTAGCCCGAGTAACTGCAGTGAGGGGTTTGCTGGCGAGGATAACAGTGTGGCCTGGAGCTGGGGACTGCGGCAGGGAGACGGGCAAGGCCAAGGCTGACAAGGGCTCAGGGATGACGGGGTGCAGAAGCAGCCAGGGCCACGGGGCCCAAAAGCACCCGAGTTCAGGGTCAAGGTGGCTGGTGGTGTTGGTCACATACAGAAATGACCAAGGAAGCAGAGAGGTAAACGGGTTAGGGATGATGGGAGCCTTTTTACATCTGTACTAGCAAAGGGAGCTGAAAATATGGAAAGAATAAAGGGTGGAATGAGTTTGCAATCCTGGTTTGGAACTGAATGCATCAATGGGAACTCAGAGTTTTAAACTTATATGCAGATGCATGTACATGATTATACTCACAGAGTATGATATAAAGGAATGATGAATGTTTAAATTTTTTTAAAAAATCATTATACTAAAGACACATCGCCATTAATCTCTCTCAGTATACTCTCCCTTGCTTTAAACACACTCGTCCCATCATCCCACAAAAGTGCTCTTTCAGGAGGGTCTTAATTAGGCACCCTCAGAAATGATGCCGCCGAGCACTATCCAAGGGAAAGGCAGACTCATAGAAACACTGCGGTGTGTGCTCTTCTACTTTATTCACTGGATCTGCACCGTGAGACTCGTGGCTCTTCCTCAATGTCAATATGACCATGGAAGGGGAATGTTTTGAATCAAGTCAGGACACTGAAGCAGCCACAACAGTGCAACTAAAGACTCATGAAAGAGGATGTCCAGACCTGCTTCACAAAGTGGCAAGAACAGCTGGATAAATGTATGCAAAACAAGGGGGAGTATTTTGGGGAGGGGAGTATTAATGGCAATGTGTTTTTTACTTAATAAATATTTTTAAATTTAAACATTCACTGTATTTTTTGACCACACCTCATGTAGGCACTAGGGGCATAGCTCAGTGCTACAGCACCTGTCTGGCAAGCATGAGGCCAGGTTCAGTCTCCAGTGCCACAGAAAAATAAAATAAACAACAACATACAACTTGTTTATACACAGATAGATGTATGTGAATGTGCATATACATACATGTGTTTCCTGCCTCTGTCTACGGAGATGGTCTAAAAACAGTAACAACCTATAATAATGAGCACATGTGGCATCTTATTTTTGGTTTCTAAACACCATACTCCCTCCAAAAAGAAATGGCTGGCTCCACAGCTGTAGGAGAGAAAGTACAAAATGAGCCTGGAGCATCTTGTAGCAGAAAGGCAGGAAACATTCAAAACAGTGGGAACTTCTCAAAAAGGCACAGCACCAGCTAGAAGGGGCTGCCACTGGCCAAGTGTGGGACAATCTGAACACCAAAAGTAATAGCAGTTATGGATTACGGGCCATTGAATAAAAAGGTCTCATGAGCTCATACTGGTATCAATGAACAAGGAGGAGAAGGGAAAACTCTTCTGTATGGAAGAAAATCGACTAGACACAGAAGGAATGAAAGAGAAAAATTACCATTTGGCAATCAGTGCAGTAAAAACTGATACAGGCAAGAATGATTAGTAAGTGGATATGTACAAGTCTCAAACTACCTCGCCATGAGTTACTTATTAATTGCACAGAAAAACAGTAACTACAGTGGAGGAACTGACAACACCACCTTCATCAACTGTGATTCCAGCCACAGGAATGGGTATCCGACCTCCGTGTAGTCTTTGCTGGTGGTGCATAACCAGATTCTAATCACGGGGGACATCGGAAACGCTCTACCAGCCTGCACTCTTCTAAAGTGTCCAGGTCACGAAAGAGCGAGAAAGGCCGAGGAACTGTTCTGGATGAAGGCAGATTAAGATTTGGTCACTCAAGGCAAGGTGTGATCAGGGACTTGATCCTGGCTCAAAGAAGGGCATCAGTGGGACTATCAGCAAAGCTCGGCATGGTCTACAGATCAGCTCTGAGTGTTGCATCACAGCCGATTTTCTGGTTTTGATCATTAAACCATGATCATGTAGGAGGAGGTGACTGAGGGTGCTGAGTGACACTGAACTATTTTTTTCACTTTTTTCTATGTCCAAAAGTATTTAAAGATGAAAAGTTAAAGTTTTTCTAAAAATCATCAGCAGATGTTAAAATTCATGGATAAAAGTTTCATAAGGATTCAATAACTACGTAGCAGTTTTAAGGTGTCTCCCCACAAAGGGACATAGCAATTACAAAAGGAAAAACACCTCTGGTGGGAAACCCAGCAGGCACATAGGGCCCTCTCACGGGGCCAGTCCACACGGGGTGCCTCCGGGTGTGGTCACCCAGGTGCCGTCCCCGCCAAAGGGAGTAACATGGCTAGAACCGGGAGGAAGCACCAGCCAAACCCACAGTGAGGGGCTGTCTGCTAAATAACTGACCTGCGCCCCTGCAAAATGTCAAGGGTGCAACAGGTAAGAAAAAACAAGGAAATGGAACCACATCAAAGGTGACTAAATCCACCTCGCAACTCCACGCAATCTATAATCCAAGATCAAATCCTCAACCAGAACCTTTATTATTTGTGAAAAGGGGCATTACAGTAGGGACAACTAGTCAAATGTGAACGGAGTCTGTAGGTGAGATGTTAATATTGCAGCAACTTCGGCTGCTTGGTTTTGATGACTACGCTATTGAGGGTGTAGGCTTTAGAAATGAAGGAATCTGAGATCACAGGACACCGTGTCTGCATCTTATTCGCAAATGATTTGGAAAAAGAAATATGTGTACATATATGGGAAAAATGACAAAACATATCATAAATGTTAACAGCTGGGGAATCTAAATAAAAGGTGTAAGGAATTCTTGATAGAATTCCTGCAACTTTTCTGTAATTACATGAAATTACAATCATGTGCTGTATAACAACATTTTAGACAACAAGGGACCAAAATATGACGGTGGTCCGATAAGCCTGCACTGCCTGGTGACACTGTAGCCATCTAGTTCAAGTCGTATGTTCTACAATATCTGCAGAATGACGAAACTATCTAACAATAAACTTCTCAGAATATATCCCCATCAGTAAACAATGCGTGACTACAGTATTTAGAAATAAAATGTATTATTTTAAACAAGGCAGATTGGATCAGAACTCACAGGGTCATGGATGCCAGGTAAAGATACATGGCTTTCGTTTTATTGACAATGGGAAGCCATCGAAAGTTGCAAAGCAAAGCCTGGCAAAATGGGACAGTAAAGAGTTAATATTCTGGGAGGCTGAGGCAGAAGACCGTAAGTTCAAGCCCACCATGGGCAACTTAGCAACTTAGTGAGACCCTGTCTCAAAATTTAAAAAGGGCTGGGGACATAGCTCAAGGCAAAGGTACTGGGTTCCATCTCTAGTAAGGGGGAGGGAAAAAAACGAAGCTAATGTCAAGATTTTTACTAACCAGTGGAAAAGAGGGACTTCGAGGCAACTTCCCAGACTCCAGCTGATACATGCGCAGATAGACTTCTCCCGGAGGGGTGGCATCACCGACGAAGCGAACGACTTTCAGGGCGTGAAGGACATCACAGTACTGATCCTTGCGATACATCATCACCTGGGCATGGGACTCATGGTGGGGAGGCAGGATCCCTACGAGGACCCAGAACAAAAGGGCAAATACTGAGACACCAGGCCAAACGTTCCTTCTATTAAAAAGAACCCTGTGAGATCCTGCCTCACAATTAGACCAGACTTCATACAAACATTTAATACCACACAGATGCTCTTTTAGAAACTCTCACTATAAACACCTTAACTGTCACATACTATCGATATCAGAATGATGATATTTAATCATTAATATTAAACAGAAATGAAATGACATCATGAAAGCTTTGAAATAGGTATGTCACACAATTTCAAGACAGTAATAACCACATGATGGCTGTCAGCCTGGTGCCACCTTGTGCTCCCAGAGCACTCCCTCCAGTTTTGGCACTTGGCCTCCTACATCTCAGAACCAACAGCCTGTCCAATCTTCCTTCCCCACAGCAGTTAAACACTTGTTCACAAAGTCTCCTCTCTTCTGGGCCACAGAAGTCCTTGCCCTTTACCGACGAGGTGCCCTTACACTGCATTTCTAGACAGTTTATGCTCCTAACTCCATTTAAACATGGCACCTGCTCATTAGGCGTTGGCACAGGAATCACATCCCTCTTACAAGCAAGTGACACGGTAAACACACAGTGGAAAGACCATGGGAGAGGCCTTTGGTAACTCTAGGTTCTCATCTCAGGCCTGCTAACCCCAGGGCTCTCGCGAGTCCCTCTGGGCTCGTGTTTCCTCATCTAGCAGAGGCAGGAGAGATTTCACTGACATTCTCTGCAGAGTCCAAGCCCCAAGCGTCTTCATAAGAAAGGGATATCATGGTCAAATAGATTTGAGGAATGGTGACAATGAATTTCCAAAGGTCTGTTTTGCTATAAGAAAAAGCATGTATTTATTCCAGCCTCAGTCAGTGTAACACAGCTGTACAGAAGCCCAGCCTCTGGAATCAAAGTTCCTAGATTTGATTTCTAGCTCTATGATTGACTCGGAGCCCTTCTGCAATTTCTTCTGTCTCCCTATGGCTTAGCTTCCCTATCTGAAGAGTGGGAATAAAAGTACCTAAGGCAGCTATTGTGGTGAGTAAACAAATCAGTATACATGGAGCAATCAGAAGAGTACCTGGCCTGCTAAGCTAGGATCAGAGTGAACTAGGACATGTAACTATGGCTCATTCTTCAGTGCAAAATGCCACAGATCCAGTATTCTGGGAGACAAAAGGTAAATGAGCCTGAAGGAGTCCAGCTAAACAACTTACTAAAATGTTCCTTTCCTGGACACACACCTTTACTCACCACAGCTATGGGGCTCCATGCTAGGCTACTAGAGAAGCCAAGAAACTACCCTGATGTCCTCCACATCTGGGCTAATGCAGATTAAACAGCTGTACCTTTATCACAGTAGTACAGGCAGCACAATGCCTCCCACTGTTAAACCTTAAACTGTTTTCTAAGGGTTGGTCCTAAAAAGTCTCTTTCTGATATTCACCTAAAATGTTAGCAGGGAGTTGGCATTCAAAGATCCCTGAGCAATCAAGAGAGAAAAGAAAAGAAAAAAAAAGAAAGAGAAGGAAGGAAGAAAGACACACACACACACACACACAAAAAAAACCCTCTGCTAGGAAGAGACCTTCGCATTGTAAAAGCTCTGAATTTTCAGTGTCTTTACCTCAAAAAATAACAACCACTTACATGAAAAGAAAGGCAAGAAAAACAAGAGGTGATGAACAAGCCAGATAGGACTTGACACTCGGGAAATGTCGCAAAGCACAAAGGTGTATCTCCCACCCATCCAGGGCAGTTACTAGTAAGACACAGTACCTCCCGGCACAAAGGGACACTGTCAGCAGGACCACCGAAGATGCACCCAGGAAGGTACTTATTTTGATGGCCAGTAGAAATAGATTTAGGGACAAAATGCTCTGGGAAAAACTAAAATAGTTGTCACCATTTTTGTAGACTATAACTGCAGAGTAATCTACCAGACATAAGCACACAAGGCTACCAAGATGCTCAACGAAAAGTCATTCTGCAGGGCTTTCTAGAATGCCTTGTATTCCCTTGCTGCCTCCATATTACATAAACACACTTAGGGCTGCAGGTGTCTCAAGTTCTGAAAATACACTACATTTGGAAAAGAAAACGGGGTCCATAATCTGTCCTACCATCACATGAGTTCTACAAAAGAGCTTCAGTCCTAACTCTGTCACATGCGGGCTGGACGGCCTCCCTCACAGGCCCGTTATGCAGTCTCCCAGTCTTTTCCCATCCATAAAACTGGGATCTCATGATCTGGCTCAGAGGAATTCTAGGACTACTCCAGGTCACGGCCAGAAACCACTCGGCTTAGTGACTGGCACACAGGGAGGCCCATTAAATAGCAATACCAGCTTCATGTATTCAACATAATGCACCATCTCACCATCTGACAGTTACACCAAACAAACTGTTCAAGAAAGAAATGCAAGGTGGCAACAGATGAATGTCATATGCTCTAGGAGGCTCAACAATGATAGGGAAAAAAATCTTGGGCTCAAAAAGGCTGCTGCTGGCTCCTGTGGCACCTTTCCTTCCATAAAAACTAAGCATGCCCATTTTCCTTCTCATCACTAGAATTTGTTACACTTTTAGGGAAAGAAAACTCTGATTCCTTTTTGAGTCTGACAGCACACAGGAAGAAGTGGCACCTCTACTCTGAGAATCACAAAATGTAACAAATTTAGAGCTAAAATCCAGGAGTAATTCAGTTCTGCATTATCATTATACAGATGCAAAAGATGAGGCATGGAGAGGTCTTCCTCCAGATCATCAGGCTCACAGCAAAGACGGGACCAGTTCTTCTTTCTCCCAGCCCCACATTCTGCCACACCCCGTCTCAGGAATGTACATGACTTCCTTTTCCATCACTAATAAAGTGATACTCCTAGAATAATATTTAATGTATTTCTGCTGAAGGCACCATTCTAAGGTTTTCACAATGAGCCTCCAGAGGAAGACCCAAGGCTCAGTGAAGGGCCTAACCACATCCAGCTTTTCTGACTGTGAGACGACAATCCCATTATTCAGTGCTTTTGAAGATCTATCCCCCAACTTCCGGGTCTCATACCTAGAAGCACCTTCCATACCAATGCACGGTACATGGATGGGAGAGGGAACCTCTGGCTGAAAGTACAAAGTTTCTCAATATCTAGAGGGAGAAAAAACAGTTAGAAGCTTTTCATGCTAATTACAGTATTATAAGTGCATTTCATTTTTTTTTTTTTGAATTGAAAGAATAGTTGAGATTTCTTCAGAGGAAGTCTACCATATGGTTGGCAAATTTAGGAAAGGCAATAATGGTCTGATTTCTAGCCCAGGTCTTTTATCATAGTAGCTATTTAAAACAATTAGCATTTTATAGCACAAGAGATGAATGTTGCGTATATTACTACCTTCTTTACAACATTAGTAGTAGTTAATAATTAAATATCTTGTTTTATCCACATTACAAGCCTATTTGGGGAGTTGCTGTTCTGAAGACAGAAACAGGATCTCAAAGCAGTTAGTAATTCACCAAGTTAACATAGCTGGTAAGTGGTATCATCAGCACTCAAATCCCCTAAATTACACTTAACAGCCCTGACCCTCAATTCTTTGACTTATCAAAGGAGCCTTATGATGCCAGACATACTTACAACACGGACTCCACAATGAGACCAAGAATTGGGTGTGAAATCTTTCTGAAACTTTAAAAGCACTCCATGCGGGTTAGGGGGCAGGGTGCTTGCCAAGCGTATGTACGTGAGGCTCTGGGTTTGAACCCAGCGTAAACAAAACAAAAACAAGCATATAAATAAACATTCTATGCAAATAAAGTATTTTTCACTAGGGTTCAGTTTATTTCACTTTGACAAACAGCTGACTTTTATTACCACTATCTGAAGATAAACTAAAACATCAATATACAATGCAGTCTTAGTATTTCCACAAAGGAAAATCATGACTGGAGCTGTTGCAAGTTTACCTAGAAGCTACGAGGACATCAACTGAGCAAATGTTACTGTTTAAAAAACCTTGCAAGAACTTCTGTCAGTGAAATATAAATTTGAAAATTCTAGAACTTTTCTCAAAACATATTATTCTGATGTACCAAATACCCTTGGATGTCTCTGACAGTAATATTTACTTCAGAATAAGTGAGACAACTGAGAACCAGTAAGATTTCGTGTGTGTGTGTGCGCGTGTGTGTGCACGCGTGTGCGTGTGTGTGCACGCGTGTGCGTGTGTGTGGCACTGGAGACTGAACCCAGGGCCTTCACACTGAGCTGACAGCCCCAGCCCTTTATTTGTTATTTTGAGACAGGGTCTCACTAAGCTGCTAAGTTGCCAAAGCTGACTCACAACGCAATCTTCCTGCCTCAGCCTCACGAGTAGCTGGGATAACAGGTGTGGACCACCACACCCGGCTGAATCACTAAGCTTAATGAAGCAAGTAAAACTCACCCAGACGGTCATCTTTCAGGAGAATTTCCAGTGACTTCTTCTCTTCAACTCCACGAAACCCCACTTTCTCATAGTATACTGAACGAAAGTTTCTCTGAGAGTCTTCCGTCATGTTTCATTCTTGGACAGGAGAACTAAAGAGAAAGATCCCCTCTAGGGAGGGGAAACCTAGAGACAAAGAATGAAGAACTGGAAAACTTGCCAGTGATTTTCTCCACCTTTTCAATTAGTCAGATATGCCATGATAAACTGCCTGCTCTTGCGGGGGACCTGATATCAAATCTTTGCATTTGTACAACACAACGTAACCTATGCACGGTGGCCAAACATCAAGACAAAAGTCAACGGTCCTATGCTAAAACAGATGGCAGAGGTTTATGCATTAGGCTTCCTACTCTTCTTCAAAGAGCTCCTGGCACAGCGGATATTTTGTAGCCATTGTATGTGCAAAGAAATGAGTTACTGTTTAGAAGGAAAGACAGGAGAAATTATGTTACAGCACAAGGTGGCTACAAAGCAGCATATATTGTTTCTGTTTTTACAAAATATGTGTTAAAAATTAAGACTATATTCCAAAATAGTAACAAGGTTATCTTTAGGTAATAGGATTCCAGATGCTTGTAATTGTCTTTCTTTTGCTTAGCTGTGCTCTCTAGAGCGATTATTTTGTGAATTTGTAAAACTAAAAAGTTACAAGTTCCTCCCTTATTTTTCTTTTAAACACAATTTTACCAAATGTAATTATCAAAATTCCAACCCACAATAAATGCACAATGTTAAATTATAGGCAGGAAAGGGTAAGGAACAGGCAACTGCCCAGTGACACTCACAAAATTGGAAGTAGAAAAATCACATAAAATCTGGCCTGAGGACTTAACAGCTCAGTGATCGCGGGTTGTTTCACAAGAATGTTTCTAATGTTGACGGTATAGCATCAAGAAAAACTCAAATTATGTTGGTGTTTCAAGAACCGTAAAGATGCAATGCATTTTCCAAAAACATATTGCACTCCCTCACCCAAACGCTTCAAGTGCTGGTGCAAAAGGAGTTAAATGCTCAGTTATTAAAACTCGGAGACGTCCCCCACAACCAGGGGAGGGTTCCCTCCTCACTGAAAAGATGAAAAGATACCCTCTGAATCCTGAACCGATTCGGTCACAGGGAAGAAAAGCAGTTCTAAAGGGTTCTGAGCTTTCACGACCAGATGCCTAAAAAAAAAAATCCAAAATATTAAAATGCAAAATGAGTTGGGAATTTGCTTTTTAAAAGCATTCAAACCTCGCTGTTGTCTAAGGACACCCATCCTAAGACAGCCCCGTAATGGCAAAGGCGACCGGCTGGCAGAAATACTGTCAGCGACACCCCCTGCCGGCGGGAGCCCACCTGACGGGAAGGTAAGCGCGACCTGGTCCCAAACCCCAGGTCCCTCTGTCGCTATTCAGTGCGCTTCACCTCCAGTAGTGGAAACACACCCGGGTTGGGGCCAGGCTCCGCGGGAGGCAGCGGAAACCTGGCAGTGGGCGCCGCTGGACCGCAGGGGCGGGGGCGCGCGGGAGCGGGCGGCGGCGAAACACTGCGCGCGCCCGGCCGGCCGGGAGCCGCAACCCGGTCACCACCGCCGCCACTCCGGCCGCCGGATGTGACGTTCCCCGGGGGCGGGGCGCCGAGCGCGCGCGTGCGCAGAGGGCGTGCGCAGGAAGCGCCACCCACGCACCGGCGCGGCGGCGGAGGCGCGCAGAAGAGTCGGGCGTCTCTCTCAGCGGCACGGCTGTCTGCTCCGCACTGTCCGCTCTGCAGGCCCCCAGGGCCCGGCATGGAGGAGACCCGAGCCCCAGGCCGTGCCCGGCGCGTGGCAGTAAACGAAGACCAGCGCAGGAGAAGCTGCGGAGCTGTTTATTCAGAGCCGGCCCCGTCGGCCCGGTCGGTCCCCGGCGCCGTCTCTTGGCAGCCACTCGGGGCAGGCGGAGGAGGGGTCGCCGCACGGGTGCGCGGAGTGCAAGCTGCCGCGATCGAAGAGGAGAGTTTGGGGCGCATTTGGCCTTGTCTAGTTGGTCCTAAGTCGGAAGCAGGGACCAAAGTTAGGAAAACTTGGGAATTAAATCCTGGCCATTTGGGGTCAACTGTTGCAGAAGTGACTGTTCCGCTTCCTGGATTGTCATTAGAGACAGCGATCTGTCTTCCGCGGGTATGACTTACAGAGGGCTGCTGTGCTGTGCTGTTTATTGTAGACGAGCCGCTTTTCTGCACAGGTTGTACATCAGAGTTCTATTTTGTGTGTGACCTGGCCGTTGTCTGTATATTCAGCCTCTCGGGTAAAATACTAGCAAAATAGGTGAAAAATGAAGTGTAAAAAAGAAGATATGCTATGTACAAGCCCCACTTTGCTATTAGATTAGCCATAAAGTTACTCTTTAAAGTGGTTTTTAATCTTTCTAAATACTTGCGGTTTCTGTGCTTATATCACGGGGCCCTGGCCTGGCTGCAGAGCACTGCCCCGGAGTGGTTAAACTAGCGAGATTTAAAAGCAATTCCTTAGAGAAAATGGGTTCAGCGATGGGTGTTTGACTCCTTAAAAGCCCGAATCTTTCCAGAACAGACTGCACCGAAGCCAGGCTCTAAGGGGAAACTTAGAAATCAATGATAGATGAATGTGTGGGTCGTGGCTGGATAAAATTTAAATGAAGGGGCACGTGGTGTTGAACTCCTGTGTGCTCCTCCCAGCCCCCTAGCCTCTTCCATGCCTCAGGACTAGGGTAGTAAACCTGGTTTAGGAAGTTACGTCTTTCACGAGTTCTTTTTACTTTACCTAACCCTAGGGCAAGTCACTAATTTATCCAACCTAACCTCCTCTGTCTTATCTTTAACATAGAGCTAAGAGTGGTGACGACATCATAGCAGTGTTGGAAGGATTAAATGAGAAAGTGTGTAAAGTGGGTGGCATGGTGCCTCGCATGTGACGTAGGAGGGATGTGTGTGCACCAGCTGCTATTTGCAAAATCTGGATAACAGTATGACTACTTTCAGCTGCCCTTCATTATGCTTTTTGATGAACTGGTAAACTGAATATCTGGAAACATCTATAGGAGGTAGGCCTTCTTAAGGCTGTTCACAACTTTTTTGTTCAGATAACGCTTTCTCAAGGCCTGCTCTTAGCATCCTACCTAAAATTGCAATCTTCACCGGGATCTCAAGCCCCTGTCCTCAGATCTCCTTTTTCCCCCCTCACAGCTCATCGCTTTTGAACACCTACTACATAATTTATTTAGGCTTTGTCCTCCTCCCAGAACCTCAATTCCACAAGGTCAGAAATCTCTGCTTTGTTAATGGATGCCTCCTGAGTTCATAGGACAGTGCCTGGCACATAGTGCTTAACACAGACTCAATGAATGACAAGGGAGCCCACACAATGAGATTTTCTTGAAATCATATATTTAAACTGTGAGGTGTTAAGAGGTCATGGTTAATCCTCGGACTCCTAGCACAACACAGATTATACAGTAAGGCACACAGGCAAAGCACGTTGAGGAATTTAATTGAAATGGGAATTTTATGAGTCACAGGCATATTTTATTTGAATGTGTAACTTACTGTTCTGTGGCCACATCACTTCCTACTGTCTTGTAATCTTACTGCCCTCTGGTGGTTAATTGTTTTTACTAAATTATGGAAGTCGCTCTAGTGCTAGTCACAGAATCACATCCCAGGGTTGAAAGGCTCTTACAGGTGAGCTAGTCCTATTAAATGTGGTGCAGAAAGGTAAACTACAGAGCCGAACAATGAGAAATGTGTATAGAAGTGGCATCATATCTTTCAACTTTTAGATTTACTTTGGTAGAATACTAATTGTCAGATACTATTAAATACTACCAAACTCTTGCTCTTCTTTTTCTTAGGGAAAAGGAAATAGATACCCAGTGAGGTTATGGCTATGAGGCAATTGTCTTCATGTTGAGTAGCAACTAAAATTAATATAGTAAATATCCCACCACAGTATGATTGGTGCTATAGTTTGGATCTGGAATATACCTCCAAGGCCCATGTGTTAAAGGCTTGGTTCTCAGTTTGGGAGGTGATGAAACTTTAAGAGGTGGGGCCGAGAGGGAGGATTTAGTGAAAGGGAGGGCATCGTCTCAAAGGGGATTATGGGATGTCTCTCTCCCTGATTCCCAGCTACAACGAGGTACAAAGCTTTGCTCTGCCACACACTCCCCACCAGAATGTGCTGCCTTGCCACAGGCTCAAAAGTAATGTGGTCACCCAAATGAGCCAAAATAAACCTTTCCTCTTTATTTGTTTGTTTGCTTATCGTTGTACTGGGTATTGAATCCAGGGCCTCATGCATGCTAAGCAAGTAATCTCCTGTTGAGCTATACCACTAGTACTTTTTAATATTTTATTTTGAAACAGGATCTCATTAAGTTGTCCAGGCTGGCCTCAAACTTGTGAACCTTCTGACTCAGTCTCCTGAGGAGCTGAGATTACAAGTGTGCACCACCATGCCCAGCTCACCCTTTCCTCTTCTAAGTTTACTTACTTCATGCATCTGTTATATTAAGACAGAGCCTCCTAACACAATGGGTGAATATATAAAGTCAGATAATTCATGGGTCAAACCACATCTCCAAAACATGTTAAGAGAGACAACTCTGAAGGTGCTTATTTCCTTCATTTTGGTGATTTAGCTAAAAAAGAAAAAAAAAAAAAACCTGGAACAGCTAAACTGATTTAACTCAATTGTTGCCAGAAACAGATCAGACACATTTGTGTCTGTCCATAATGTTGGAGTTTTTTTGAATACAATAAATTCACAAGCTACATCAATTTCATCAGCCTTATCTGACCAAGTTCCCAAGGTTCACCTGGTAGCCAGTGAGCCAGGAAATCACAGGCTCTTTTGTTTCAGTCTTAATTACTAATATTTGTAACACTAAATTCACACATTATACCTGCCTTGTAGAGTAGCCACCAAGCAAGAGAATAGTGATGGCAGGTAAGGCAAGGATAGGCCGATGGGGGCTGGCATTTTTTATCTCTGGTTTTCAAGGCTGATTATTTTCTGGTTAGGTCTTATTTTCAGGGAAAGAGGATGTGGATGGCAAAAAAAGGGCTAACACTGTCTGTAGGATTTGAAGAGACAGAACTAAAAGCCAAGACAGCATCTACAGGGATCTGAAAAGTCACCTCATGTGACTGCTTTCTGTTACTAAGTATTTTTCCTCTTAAAAAAATCCTACTTTATACCTATATCATTTGGCCCTCGTGGTGTGTTTTCATAGCCCCTTCTTAGAGTGCATAACGGTGCACAGAAATATCCTGCTAGAGGAAAGAAACATTAATTTGTCAAAACTGGTGGCATAGGAATCATGTAGGTAGGAGTATAGATGCCCCATGATGCCTGGGATATGGGCCCTCTGATTATAGTGGCAGGTCGCCTAGTGTGTAAGGGCCATTTAACAAATAGTAATGGTTCTGTTAACTGCTGATTGTTGTTTGGTCTTGGCCCCTCCTTAAATTTTGCATTAATCTTCCACAATTCTTGTGTCAAGATGGCAGTTAAAGGCCAGCAGTGTAGAAACAAACTTCATTTCACTGAAACTAGAAAAAAATATATAAAGCGAAGCGTCCAAAAGCAGGGGAGATCAAGGACACGTGTAAGGAGAAAACAGGGAGAGGTCCAGGGAACAAAGAGTGGTGCCAAGACCATTTCACAACTCAGTTTGTGTCTGTTATGCAAAAGAACAACAACTCTCCTGCGGGAGCAATTATAAAATCTAGAACAAAACAAAAACTACCCTACTCGAGGGCACTGGAGTGCACTCTTCGGAGAGTTTTGTGGAGAGCTGACCCTCTGGGAGCACGGCACAGCTTTGGGTGAGTTTCCCATCTTCAAAGCTCTGGCTACCCTTTTGCTTGCGGGGTGGACTTGAAGTCTGGGATGTCTACACACTTGAAAACGAACTATTAGTCATGGCAGTGGGCTGGGAGGAGGAGGAGGGCTATGGTAGACAGGAAATTGGCTCCAGATGCAGTTGAGGAAGTAAACTTGATACCACCTTCCAGCCTCCGCAATCAGAAGGCATGCATGGAGAAGCAACGCTACAGAAATGCCAGTGCAAAAGGAATGGCAGTGATTTCCATCTGAATATGGTGCATCCGAGGCATTTTTGAGCTGTCTATAAAGAATCTTTCTGTAAGCTCTTGCCTATATGGATGTGAAGCACAGAATCAGAGATTATACCAGATACGTATACAGAAAGTCTCGGTGTCTGGTACTAGAGGCCATGAATTTGGATGAGAATGAGA
Source organism: Hystrix cristata (assembly GCA_004026905.1). Lineage (NCBI taxonomy): Eukaryota > Metazoa > Chordata > Mammalia > Rodentia > Hystricidae > Hystrix > Hystrix cristata. The sequence continues at coordinate 76,567 of PVJO010007229.1, forward strand.
TAGATGAAAGCATAGAGACTAGAACAGAAAGGCACCACTGGGATGGAGATGGGAGGAGGTAAGAGACCAACCGGGAGAATGGACATCACAGAGGCTAAAGAAATAGCTCACTTTAAGTGCGAGTGGTTCCTGTGGCCAGATACTGCTGACAGGCCAAGTGACTCGAGCACTGCCAATAAATCTACTTGTGACGTGTTATGTGCTACAGACTCCAAACTTCCTGCCTCCGGACTTTGTTCCCATTTCTACTTCCATCTGAAAACACTTTGCCACCATTTCTGGACATCCCAATCTTACTTATTTTCAAGGCCCAGATAAAATCCCATCTTCTCTGGAAACTGTATATGAATTATTCTCAACTTGGTCCCATTCCCCATCTTCCTTTAACCTACTGGATGCTCCAAGAAGCTAGTACAAACATAGTCATGCAGATCCCGTAAGATATATTTAAGTGACTAATTTGACAATTAGTGTGCTCAGTAAGATCTTATAGTCATATTAAGTAAGTAAAAATATATACAAATATTGTAACGTGTGGGGAAAAAAGGTCTGGGAAATTATTACCAAGATGTCTCATTGCAAAGGTTCTTTTTGGAGTCACGAAAAGGTTAAAATTACAAGTGATTTTTAAAATTAGTCTTATTGTGATTGTGACCAACATACATGGATTTCCCACGTAGTTAAAGTATATGCTTGGACAAGTTTTCACGTGTGTGTGTGTGTGTGTGTGTATGTGTGTGTGTAAAACTATGGTTTACAAAGTAGAAAGCATACATTTCTTGTAGATGTCCTTTATTGGACTGAGAAAATTTCCTTCTGTTCTTAGTTTGCTAAAAGTTTTTATCAGGAACAGATACTGATTTTGGCAAATACTTCTTCTGAATATGTAGAGATAATTATGTAATTTTTCATTTGTGCCTTGTTAATGTACTCAGTTACACTGATTTTCAAATGGCAAACTGCATTTCTGGGGTAAATTTTATTTCATCATGATGTGTTGTTTTTATAGATCTTTTTGGATTTGATCTACTAAAATTTTGTTTAGGATTTTTGCATCTATATTCATGAGGGATTGTTCTATAGTTTTTCTTTCATGTCAAGTCTTTATTTAGTTTTAATATCGGGTTAATGTTGATCTCACAGAAAGAATAGAGAAGTGTTCCTGTTCCTATTTCATGGAAGAGTTTCTGTAAAATCAGTGGTGTTTTTTTCTTGACTGGCAGAATTCCCCATTGAAACGTCCAGTGGAATCTCTAGTCCTAGTTCCCTGAGGAATCTCCACACTGATTTCCATAGCGGTTGCACCAGTCTACATTCCCACCAACAGTGGAGAAGGGTTCCTTTTTCCCCACAGCCCCTCCAGCATTTGTTATTGGCTGATTTGTTGATAATAGCCGTTCTTGCTGGAGTGAGGTGGAATCTCAGGGTTGTTTTAACTTTCATCTCTCGAATGACCAGTGATGTTGAACATTTTTTCATATGTCTATCTGCTATTTCTGCTTCTTCATCTGAGAAGTGTCTATTCATTTCAGTTGCCCACTTTTGGAATGGCTCTTTAAATTTGGGGGGTCTGATTTTTTTGAGTTCTTTATGTATTCGAGATTTAGTCCTTTGTCAGAGGAATAGCTGACAAAAATTTTTCCCCACTCTGTGGGTTGTCTCTTCGCTCTGTTGGTAGTTTCTTTTGCTGTGCAAAAGCTTTTTAATAAGATCAAGTCCTAGTTGTTGATTCTTTGTGATATTTCTTGGGCAACTGGGGATTTGTTCATAAAGTCCTTGCCTACATCTATGTCTTCAAGAGTTCTATCTATTCTATCTTCCAACACTTGACCCAGCTATTCCCCTTCTTGGTATCTTCCCAAGAGAATTAAAAGCGTCATACCACAGCAATATATGCACACCCATGTTTATAGCGGCACAGTTTGTAATACCCAAATCTTGGAAACAGCCCAAATGCCCATCAACAGTGGAATGGATAAAGAAAATGTGGTATTTTTATATGATGGAGTACTACTCGCCATAAAGAATGATAAGCTTGCGTTATTTCTAGGTAAATGGATGCATTTTGAGACCATACTCCTAAGTGAAATAAATCGGTCACACATGTTTAAATACTGCATTTTTTCTCTGGTGTGAGAAACTGAAACTGTAAATAAAGACTAAAATGTACTATATCAGGAAAGGGAAGAAAGTGTCCAAATGGGAAAGGGAACAAGGGAGGGGAAAAGGAACAGAGGGACAAGAGAAATAAGAAATGGAAGGAAAAAAATATAAACAAAGCTTTTGTAAATAAGGAGGGAGGAGAAGGTGAAGGGAGGGGAGGGGAATGAGAAAAAAAGAAGCAACAAGATATATTGTGTACAGGTACAAATCCTGTATGATGAATGTTATCACTGTACATCTAAAATGTACCATTAAAATAAAATAAATTAAAAAAAAAAGAAACTGTCCAGGCCAGGAGTTCTCTGTGGAAAGTTTTGACCTATAAATCACATTTTTTTAAATAAATAAAGGGCTATTCAGGATATTTATTTCTTCTGAAGTAAGCTTTGGTATTTTAGGTCTTTCTAGGAATTTTTCCATTTCACCTAAGCTGTTGTTACATTGACATAAGATTTTCACAACACACCCGCCATCGTATCTTTTTTAGTGACTGTGGGATTTGTAAACATATGCCCTATAGAAATGTCACCTCCCTCATTCACGACAACTTTTATTTTTTTTTCCTGATAATCTGACAGAAAGTTTACCAATTTTATTGATCTTCCAACTTTGGTCTCACTGACTTTCTGTGTTTTTTCCACTATTGATTTCCACTTTTAGTATGTATGTATGTGGTACTGGGGTGGAACCCAGGGCCTTTGCACTGAGGTACAACCCCAGCCCTTTTTCTTATTTTTAATTTTGAGACAGGCTTTCACTAAGTCACTGAGTTGCCCAGGCTGGGCTTAAACTTGTGATCCTCTTGCTTCAGTCTCCCAAGCGTTGGGGTTATAGGTGTGCACCACCCCACCTGGCTTGCTTTCTTCTGCTTTAAATTAATTTGCTCCTCTCTTCTAGTTCTTGCAGGAGACTCCAAGGCCAGTGATTTGAAACTTTTCTTCCTTTTTAATATATGCATTTAGTGCTATACATTTCCCCCTAAGTTTTACTTTAGCTGCATCTTGAAATTTTTGATATGTTGTGTTTTTATTTCCATTAAGTTCTAAAATTTCCCTTTTGGTTATTTGGAAGTGAGTTATTTAATTTTCAAATATTTGAGGATTTTCCACAGAGCTCCTTGGTGTTTATTTCTAACTCAATTCCGTCATAGAGAACTTTTTATATTTTGAATCATTTGAAAATTATTGCATTTTTTCACGGCCAAAAATATCGTCTATCATTGTTACTGTTCCATTTGCACTTGATGTGTGCCCTGCTGTTTTGTACATGTCATGTTTTTCAAATTAATTCTGTTGTCCAAGTTCTGTATGTTACTACTGGGAGGGATTCAAAATCTCCAACTGTTATTATGGACTTATATTTTCTTCTTTGCAGTTCTGTTTTTTGCTTCATGTGTTTGAGAGCTCTGTCATTAGTACATAAATGGTTAAGATAGCTATTTCTTGATGAATCAAGTCTTGTATCATCATGAAATTATCTTTTTTTGTTCTAAAAATCTAATTGTCTAATATCAATCCAGCTTTATTTTGACTAGTGTGAGCATGATGTATTTTCTGTCCTTTTACTTTTATCCCGTTTGTGTCTTTCTTTTATGCAGGATTATTTTGGGGCTTCTTTTTAAATCCAACTTGACAATCTTCGCCTTTTTATTGGGGCTTTTTAGAGTTCTTATATTTAGTGTAAACATTAGCTTCAATTTAACGTATATCCATTTGTTTTCGTTTTGTATTTTCCGTTCTTTGTTGTCTTTTTTCTCTTTTTCTGCCTTCTTTTGAGTACTTTTCATGATTCTATTTTCTTTTCTTTTTTGGGGGGTGGGGTGCTGGAGATCAAACTCAGGGCCTTAGGCTTGCTAGGCAAGCACTCTACCACTTGAGCTAAATCCCCAACCTCCCATTTTATTTTCTTCGTTGACCTAGTAGCTATACTTCTTTCTTATTTCAATTCTTCCCTTGGGGTTTATAGTATACATTTTAAATTTATTATATACTCTTTAAACTAATACCAATTTACATATGGTATGAGACCTTCACCATAGTATACTTACATTTTACCCGTGTCATTATCATTTCTAGTGTGTTTTTTTTGTTTTTGTTTTTGCTTCCTCCTGAAGAATTTCCTTATCGTGTGCTTTACTGGTGACAGATTTTTGTCATCTTCTGTGTGTCTAGAAGAAGTTGTTATTTTACCTTCATTTTAGAAAGATTTTTTCTAAGTATAGAATTCTATACTAGCTTGATAGGGCTGTATTTTTTTCTTCTTTCAGTACTTTACAGATGTTGTTCCAATGGCCTTCATTATTCCCAATGAAGGATCATTAATCATTCATATCATTTTTCTCTTGTATATTGGGTTCTTTTCCTTGGATATGTTTGAAGATTTTATCTCTGATTTTCAGTGTCTGACTGTGGTGTGCTTTAGAGTTGTGATTGTCTTCTCCTCCTTCTGGTGCTTACAGTTCAGTGAGCTTCTTAGTTCTGTGATGGTTTTCATAAAATTTGAAAAACATTTAGTCATAATTTCTTCAAACTTTTTCTTTCCTTTGAGGATTCAAATTACATATTTATTAGGCTGTTTGATACTCTGTTCATTTTTGAAAATTATTTTTTCTCGGAATGTTTCATTTCAATAGTTTCCATTGCTATCTTCAAGATCATAAATCTTTTTTCTGCTCAAAGGCATAATCTTTCCTTTCTATTATTGAGTATGTTTTAATATCAGATGTTTTATTTTTATATTTAAAAGCTAATTGTGAGTCTTTTTTTAACAAAAATACAGACAATTTGAATAAAGTTATTATTGTTTTAATGTCTTCAGATAATTCTGACATCTGGTGACAGTTCTAGATCAGTTTCAGCTGACCAATTTTTCTCCTCATTATGTGTTGTATTTTCCTGCTCTTACATGTGTGATAAATTTTTATTAGATGGCAGACATTATGAATTTAACTTTTTTGAGTTCTGCCTATAATTGTCTTCCTATAAATATTCTTAAACTTTGTTCTGGGGCATTTTGGCAACTTGGGAGCAGTTTGAATCTATTGGGTTTTGCTTTTAATATTTGTTATGTTGGGCCAGGCATGGTGGTGAATGCCTATAATCCCAGCACTAGGGAGGCTGAGGCAGGAGGATCACTGAGAGTCTGAGGCCAGCCTGGGCTGTGGAGTAAGTTCAAGGCCAGCCTGAACTACATAGCGAGACCCTGTCTCAAAAAGAGAAAAGAATATTTGTTATACTGGACCAGAACCAAGTTTATTCTAGGGCTAATTATTCTCCACTACAAAGTAAGACCACTCTGAGTACTCTACCTGATGCTCTATGAATTGTGTGGTTTTCCAGTTTGCCTCGGGCAAAGGGCACTGATTCTTCTTGGCCCAGTGGATTCAGTATTCTCTAATCATCTGGGAAGATTCTTTCCTCGGCCTCAGGTCTTTTCCTCCTGCACATGGCACTGACCAGTGCGCCCCTGAACTTCTGCAGGTCTTCGGAACTCACTCCCTGTGCCGCTCTTCTTTCTTGATACTCTGACCTATGAACTTCAGCCATTGAGGTTTTTCCAATCTCTCAGTTCTTTCTCTTTATCTCAAAGAGTCCACCCTCTCTACACCACAGAACTTTCCCAAGGCAGTAAGTCCAGGTAAGCGAAAGGCATAGCATTGCTGTCCTTTGTTCCTCAGGGTTAATGTCTTGAAAACCATTCTATTATGTAAGTTTTTTGTCATTTCAAGTGGGAGATAAATCTATCTGTATTATTCTTAATCTTGGCTAGGAGCAAAGGTTCAAAAATTATTCTTAGTATTGTCATTTCGTTCATTAATTCCCAAAGTTTCAGTAAAACATTTTGTAATCAAAATCTTTTAAGAAGAAATTTACCCAAGTGTATTACTTTCTCATTGCTGGGACACAGTACCCAACACCCGTGACTTAAAGGAGAAGATGTTTACTTTGGTGCCCATTTTTAGTCCTCGGTTGGCTGGCTCTACAGTAGAAAGGCATGTGGAAGGGTCTGGGGGAAGGAAAGCTGCTCACATAATGGCCTCTAGGAAATAGAGTGGAGTGTGGAGGGGCGAGCTGGGGAAGGAGATGTGTCACTCCAAGTCCCGTCCTCAGTGGCCCTACCTCCTAACAGGACATTTGACTATAAACTCTCGTAATGTAATCACTTCCCAAAGGTCCCACCAGCGACCACAGGAGGCTTTAGGAGGACATCCAGAGATAAACCATAGAGCCGGGTAACAGCTGGAGAACAACCTGAGGAAGACACAAAAAATACGGCAGAAACTGAGGTGCTGTTTTCTGCAATGATCGATGCCAGACGCCACCGTGGAGGACAGAGCACCACGACTGACAAAGAATTTTTAGGGCTTTTTGGAGCTCATGTGCTTAGCATGCATGAGGCCCTGTCTCCATCCCCCTCACAAAAAACAAATGTTATAGACAAGAGGATTTTTTACTTTAAAAAAAGCACTA
>PVJO010007230.1:0-83276 GCA_004026905.1 Hystrix cristata
GTTTCTCTGATATGAGAGACCATAATTGTAAATAAGGACAAAGAGGTGTAATAGATATTATATAAAAGGAGGATGGTGTGCAGAGGAGAGGAGTACTAGAAGGAAAGAAGGGGAAAAGCAGAAAGGCAACAGGGGAGAGAGGGGAAAGGGAAAATATGGAAAATGATGAATGAACCTGCTGTAAATAGGGAGGGAGGGTACAGAGGGGAGGGGGGAAGGGGGGAACCAAGATACATCATGTATAGGTACAGAATTAATGTAATGAATGTGACCATTGTATGTAGAATGTACCAATACATGTTCTTGGTTTAAAATAAAAAGAAACATTATGAATAAAACACAAAAGAAATGTAAAACAATGTTCAAATGGTGCAGAAAAAGTAAAGAAATAGTGAACAGAGGAATAAAACAGAGACCAAATAAAAAATTTAAAAATTAAATTGCAGACTTACATCCTTACATATCAGTAATTATTTTATATGTAAATCATAAAACACCCCAATCAGAAGATCATGATTGGCAAAGTATGTTTTAAAAAACCCTATGGGGCTTTTTTTAAAGCATGGGGCTGGGGATATAGCCTAGTGATGGAGCACTTGCCTAACAAGTGCAAGCCCTTGGGTTTTTGAGTCTCTCACTTTACATAGTTTTCTAGCACAGAAAAAGAAATAAAGAAAAAAAGAATAGCTACATGACGTGTCTATAAGAAACACACTTCAATTGTAACATCATAAATAGGTTTTTAAAAGCAGACAAATGGATTGAAAGCATTAATAAAATAAATCAGGAATGGCTATATTATTATCATATAAATATATAAATTAGACTTCAAAAAAAGAATATTAATAGGGACAAAGAAAGACATTACATGATGATAAAAAAATCCATTTGCCAAGAAGATATAGAAATCCTAAATTTATATACACTAAACAACAAAGCTTCAAAATACTTAAAACAAAAACTAGTAAATCTGAAAGGTGAAATAGGAAAATCTTCAGTTGTAGTTGGGGACTTCAATAATTCATTCTCAGTAGTTGGTAGAACTACTAGACAAATACCAGCAACAATACTGTGTATCAAACTGACATTTATAAGACATTCCATCCAACAAAAGAATATGAATTCAGTAGTCCATGAATATTAGAATAGATCACTTCCTGGGTTATAAAACAAATTTAATAAGCATAAAAGAATCAAAATCATACAGCATACATTCCTACCATAATGGAATTAACTGAGAAATCAATAACAGAAAGATGACAGGAAAATCCTTAAACATCTATAAATTAAACTAAATGACACACTTCTAAATAATCAATGATTCAAAGAATTCTCAAAAGAAATCTTCCAAATACATAAGATTAAATGAAAATACCACATAACAAAATTTAGAGATTTATCTAAAATAGTGCTGAGAGAGAAATTTACAGCACTAAATGCTTACATTAGAAAAGAGGAAGTGTCTCATACCAAAAATAAAAGTTCCTCTCTTAAGAAACTAGAAGAAGGCAAAATAAATCCAAAGCAAGAAGAAGGAAGAAAATACTAAAGCTAAAAGCAGTATTAAAAGAAAAACAAGAAAATGATAGAGAAAATTAATGCACCAAAAAGCTGTTCCTTGGGAGAGGAGGTAGCTCATCGGTAGAGCACTTGCCCAGCATGCATGAGGCCCTAGGTTCCATCAGCAGCACCCCACACACACCAAAAGGAAAAGGTACTATGAAGAAAAGCCTTTCTTTAGCCACATTGGCAAAGATAAAGTGAGAGAAGACACACATTACCAATATCAACAATAAAATGGGAAACCGCAAAAGATCTTGTCACCAGTGAAAACATAATTAAAGAAGACCATGAACAAAGTTATGCTCACAAACTTAACAAGTGAGAAGAAATGGACTAATTCCTTAAAGACTGTGAACTATCAACACTCATCCCAGTTGAAGTGGACATTTTGAGATGTTGTATAACAGTTAAAATGAATTGAATTTGCAACTTTTTTTTTTTTTGTGGTGCCGGGGATCGAACTCAGGGCCTTGTGCTTGCAAGGCAAGCACTCTAATCACTGAGCTAAATCCCCAGCCCTGAATTTGCAATTTTAAAACATCTGGAGAGCAGTTTTAGTGGAGATTTTCACCAAATCTCTAAGTAGTTCTCACGAGCTTAATAAAATATCCTCCAGGAAACTGAGAAGAATGAAACAAGTTCCAACTCATTGTATGAGGTGCATATTATCCTGGTGCCCAGAGCAGACAATCACAGGACAAGGACCTAAAACTACAGAGCAATAACTCATCTAAATTTAAACATAACAATCTTATCTCTGCAAAACGTTAGCCAATCAAATCCAGAAATGTAGGAAAAGGATGGTACGCTGTAACCACATGAGATTTCTCTCAAGAATGCAAGACTGGTTCAACACCTAGAATTCTTCAGTATACTCTATAATACTAACAAACTGAAGAAGAAAAATCAGCCCAGCAACTGTGGAGACTGAGGCAGGAGAATCACAAGTTCAACCCCAGCCTGGGAAAATTAGAGACTTAGTGAGGCTGTGTTTCAAAAAATTAACAAAAAAAGGGCTAGGGATGTATGCCAATGAGAAGCCCTTGGATTCAATCCTCAGTACTGGTGAAGAAGGAGAAGGAAAAGGAGGAAGAAGAGGAGAAGGGCGGAAGGGAAGGAGGAGAGAAAGGGGAGTGGAGGAGATGAGGAGATGAAGGAGGAAGAGGAGGAGGAGGAGGAAGAATCTCATTATGGTAAGGACTGCAGAAAGAACATTTGACCAAAATTCAAAAGATAGTTCCATTTCTTTTGTATGCTATTGTGAACCACCAGTGTGGCTTCTCTAATTTCTCTCTCAGTGAGTTTGTCATTTGTATACAGGAATGCTACTGATTTTTTGAGTGTTGACTCTGTATCCATCTATGCGACTAAACTTGGTTATTAAATCTAGAAGTCTTTTGGTGGAGTTTTTGGGGTCTTCTGTGTAGAGTATCATGTCATCCACAAATAATGATAATTTAACTTCTTACTTTCCTATCTTTATTCCTTTTATTTCTTTTTCTTGTCTAATTGCTCTGGTTAATGTTTCCAGAACTATACTGAGTAAGAGTGGTGAGAGTGGACATCTTTGTCTTGAAGAAAATATTCAAATAGGGAGGAGGGAAAGGGAAAGGAAGGAAGGGAAAAGAAAAAGACATGAAAAAGAGAAAAAAAATGAAAAAATGTAAATAAGGCTGTTGTAAATAAGGAAGGGAAGAGGAGTTGAAGGGCGAGGTCAGGAATGAGGGGGGAGATCAAGATGTACCATGCATAGGTACAAATTAACTATGATGAATGTGATTGTTATGTATGTCTAAAATGTATTAATAAATCTTCTTGGTTTAAAAAAAAAGATAGTTAAAATATTTTTCAAACCTCACCAAACCAGAAACGGGGACCAAATTCCTTATCCTTATTAAGAGCATATAAGAAAGTCTTATGGTTAATATGGCTGATATCATGCTTAATGATGAGGGATTGAATACTTTTTCTCCAAGATCAGGAATGCGACAGGATGTCAGCACTCACTACAGTGATTCTCAGTGTGGAAATTCTAGCCAACACAACAAGGCAAGAAAAGGAATTGTAGAGCATAAAAATTGCAATGGAAGGAATAAAACTTTCTAGTTTTGGATGAAATTATTGTGTACATGAAAAACCCAAGGAATCTGCAAAAAGGCTTCTAAAACAAATAAGTGAGTTTATTAAGGTCACTGGATACAAGACCACCCAAAAAGCAATTCCATTTGTAATAATAACAAGTCAAAAATGAAATTTGAAAATGTAGTATTTCTTGTAATTACTCCAAAGAAAGTGAAATACTTAGATGTAAGTTTAACAAAACAAGTAAAGGATGAGTATTCTGAAAATTACAGTGCTGATTTTAAGAAATCATAAAAGTCCTAATTATTTGGGGAGATATACTGAGTTTATGGATTAGAAGACTCAATATAGTGAAGTTTTCAACTCTCTCCCAAACTGTCTACAGGTACATTGTGATTACTATCAAAATGGCAGAGACAATTGCAGAAATAGACAAGCTTATTCTAAAGTGTGTGTGGAAAGGAAGAAGCCTCAGAACAGCCAAAGTGATTCTGAAAACAAAGACTAAAGGCAGAAGAATCAGTCTTCGCGACAGTAAGGCTTGCTACACAGTTACGGTAGCCCCAGCGGTGTGGTACTTGTGGAGGGACAGTCACACAGCTGATAGGACAAAGCAGGCAGCCCCAAAATAGATCCATGCAGACAGGCTTCATTTTGGGCCTAGGAACAAAAATAATTCATTGGAGGAAAGGTAGTTTTTCTTGGAAATGGTGTTACAAAATTGGCCATTCTTTGAGGAAAAAAAAAAAATTGAACCTAAACCTAAAAATCATTTATTTTAAATATTCAAAATGTATCATGAGATTAGACATAAAGTAGAAAAATATAAAACTTTAACTTGGGCGAAAAATCTTTAGAACTTAAGAAGGACTTAGCCAAACAGTTCTTAGACTTGACACCAAATGCATGAACCATAAAATGTATAAATTAGTACTTATCAAAATCTTAAAACTTTACCCTGTGAAAGACACTGTTAAGATGAAAAGACAAATTACAGGCTTGGTGAAAATATCTGCACATCACATTTTCAACAAAGGACTTAATATTGTATATGTAAAGAATTCTCAACACTCAACATTGTAAAACATCCAATTAAGAAACGGACAAAAGTCACACAAGGATTTTTCACTCAGTGATACACAGAGAGCCAATAGGCCCATGAAAAGAGTTTGATGTTTTTAGCTGGCAGAGGAAAGGGAGATGCTCGCCGGGATCACAACGCTACATCCTTATATCCCTGTTGAAATGGATGAAATAGAAAAGAATTACGACGCCAACTACCGGCAAGGACGTGGGGAGACGTGATTACTCAGACATCTCTGGTAGGGTTGTAAATGGCGCAATCACTCTGGAAAATAGTTTGCAATTTTTAAAAAACTGCAGATGGACTTACCACATAACCCAGCAATTGTACTCTTGGGCATTTATCCAGAGAAATAAAATTTATTTTCGTGCAGAAACCTGCACACAAAGATTTATAGCAGCCTTCATTATTCATAAAAGTTCAAAACTGGTAATGATCTTAATGTCCTTCAGTGAATGAATCATTGAACCAACTGTGGTACCTCAATACCATGGAATACTACTCCACAATAAAAGGAATAGACCACTGATAGATACAACGCATTGGATGGATTTCAAGGAAATTATGCTGAGTGAAAAAGTCAGTCTCAAAAGAGTATATACTACATAATTTCATTTGTATATTAGTGGAATAATATAATTAGGGAGATGGACAACTTATTAGTGTCTGCCAGGGCTTGGGAATGGGTGTTCCATGGAGAGAATAAATTTGATTATGAATAGATAACACGGAGAAACTCATGGTAATGTCAGTTATGGACCTCCTTTGTGGTGGTGGTTGCACAAAGCCACACAAGCAACAAAATTGCACGCACACACAGGCACACAGGCATGTACACACATACTATGGAAACGCATGTGTAATGGCTGAAATTTGAATAAGCTCTCTGAATCACACCAATGTCAGTTTCCTGATCATGATATTGTGCTGCAGTCATGCAAGATATTTTTAGGGGAGATTGAAGAAAGAGGCACCACAACTTGTATATTTCTTTGCAAATTCTTGTGCATCTATAATTATCACAAAATAAAAAGTCAAAAATAGTAGTAAGTACTATTTAAAATATTTGCTTCTGAAAAAAATACATGTTTTTTTTCCTATTTATGCTCACTGTTTTTCTCCGGAAAGAACTGCCTGTGCTTAGAACAAAAGCAGGCAATAATAGCACAATAAAAAGGAAGACATCTCGAAATTATTTGGTTATTAATCATCTCACTACATTTATCACTCAATTAAAAATAATTTGTCTGGGCCCTGATCACATTTTTTAATGCAGACATAAAGTTTTCAGGATATTTCATTTGTCTGTGTTATGGTCTGGATCTGAACTCACCCCCAAAGGCCCTGAATGGAAGACTCAGCCCCCAGCCCGCGGTGCTGTTGGGAGGCGGTGGACCCTTCAGGAGGCTTGGTAGGACGAAGCTGTGTCTCCGGAGGCACTGCCTTGAGGAGTCTTTGGGACCTCAGCCTCTCCCTCTCCTCCTGCTTTCCCTTTGGCCACCACGAGGTGAGCAGCCTCTTCTGCCCCAATTTCAGCATGATATATGTTGTTACTGCAGGCCCAAAGCAAGGTGGCTGATCAACCATGGACTGAAAACCCTGAAGCTGTGAGCCAAAATGAACCTCTCCTCCTCCTAAGTCAATGACAGCAGCAGCAGAAAGCTAACATAGTCCTTCAACAGCTACATTTTAAGGGCAGAACGAACACTACTGAGGATGGTTCAATTTGAATTTAAAGAACCCTGGGCCAGTTTCTTCAGCACAGACATAAAACAGAAGACAGATCTCCACTTAGTCATCTGAGATGAACTGCACAAGAAGAGAACAACCAGCTCTTAGTGTCTGCTTGATTCAAAACACCAGACCTGATGCTACTGGGGAAAAAAGAAGACAAAGTGGGAGGAGGAAGGAGAAACTGGCATGAAAAGCTCTAGGCTCAGAAAGTATGACAAATTCATGGCTCTGAGAGGGCACTGAAGAATAATCGCGAGGTAAGCTATGTCACCCACCCAGGTACAAATCATAACCACCGTCACTATCTTTCTCTGTGCGGGCTGTTTCTTCCAGTCAGAGACAGAAGTAAACATAAACTACTCTAGAAACTTGGATCATGTTACCATTTAATTGTTTGCATAGAATTAAATGGTTTGGGGAACAGGAGATCCCAGAGTCTTGCCCCTTTGTACTTGTTGTCTTAAATAAATCGTCCTCTTTGCCAATTTGCTCTTTCCACAAAGAGAGGCTCCATCCTGTCTCTGCATTTTTTTTCCAAAAGCTTATTTCTGCATTTTAAAATTCATTTTCAAGACTCTATTTAGCTGAGACCAGATTAAAACCATTTAATGACTCAAATTTTGAATCTAAGTAGATGAAATTATTTATGTAGATCATTAGAAATACATGAGTAGCCTCTCTGGTTTCCTGTCTAGGGAGAACTTATCGTTAAATATGCTTTTGAGCCGTTACTGAAACTGAAGCACCAACCAATTCAGACCTTCTAGACTTTTAATTTATATTTCCAAAAGCAACAGATTTTTTTCTATGAACAATGGAAATGCTTGTTAGGGGTTTAAAGAAGAATTCTGCATTTGGAATTTCTGAATATGAATATGGGGATATTCTGGGAAATGTCCAGGAAAAAAAAAACTGTGCCAACGATTTAGCAAACAGTTGCATAACCCCTTTTTATCTGGGGTGTTGACCCAGCCATTCATTCCGTGTTTGCTGTGGTGAGTGCAGCAAAACTGGTTGCCAGGGCAACCGTAATCCGTGAACAGAGCCGGCTCCATCGGTGGTCAGTTACAACACGCTTTGTCCTGTCCAGTGTCCCGTAACTCAATGAACAGAGAAACAGAAAACAAGCACCTTCGGCAAACATGACCTAATGAGACTGGTGGCCTGCAGCTGCCCAGAAGGAGTGGGGAGAACCCCCCCACCTCTGCCCCGGACAGAGGCATCGCCTCCCCCAGAAGTCTCTGGACTGAGCGCTCTCTTGCTTGAAGAGTTTAATGACTAAGGCTATCCTGTCCACCTCTGGGGCCAAGGAATTGTCTCTGGATGTACCGTCCTTTTCTAAATAGTCTGGGTGAATTTGGACCTCTGAAAGCTTGCAGCGCCCAAGGGTTTCCTACTAAAGTCTCTGGAGGCAGGAAGAGAGGAAGCGAGGCGAGATCTCTAGGGCTCTCTGATCCCAGCGGGGACCCTGAGCGTGGGCCCCTCCTGCAGACTCTGCAAGTCACCCTTTCTCAGGGCCAGTCCCCACTCCGTGCTCTGCAGACAGCCCTTTTAGAACAGTGCAATGTGGAGCCCCCAGAACCTCACGCGCAAGTGTTTCTGAAGATCAGGTCTCAGTGGCTACTACAGCTTCACCTAAACTGCTCTGCTGCGCCCCTCGGTTAATGTATGTGGAGCATGCTGTACTGTGTCAGGGCATTTTTGGCTTCCAGTATCATTAACGTGTAAATCCAGGTTGCCAAGAAAAGTCATGTATAGCGTGCCTAAGCAAGGCACTTAGATTTCCACAACCACCTATTTAATTGATTTCTTTACATTTAAACATAGTTAATTGATTTCTTTAAAATTCCTTTTTCCACATAGACCTCTTCAGAGATAATGGAAAACCATTAATTTTATAATGAGGTCTACTAACAGGAAGAACATATTTCAACACGAAAACGGTTGCTTTGGCGCTTTTTTCTCTGGATCCGCTGAACTGAACCTCATTGGTTAGGTAGAGGAGTGTTCCCTTCAGTGGTCCTACCTGGTTTTGTAACTTTGGATCACTTGGAGAACTTGGAAGACAAACGCATGCTCATCACATATCACCGACACACTCTGGGATAGGGCCGGGACACTGCATTTTTTCAATTTTTCTACTGTTTTAGATGGATGACTATATTAAAAAGTCACAAGTTGTTCAATAAATCTGAATGACTCATGCCATTTCAAATTCACTGGGCAAATAAGGAGAGCTACGTTTTCCCCAATTAACTTTATTAATCTGACGTGGGATAGGAATTTACTGGCTTGGAAGAAGAAGAAACAAAAAGCTTCCCAACAAACATTTGTTCATTTGCTCCTTTGTCTGTTATTTGTGAAGGGCATGAGACTTGGTACTGATTGTTAGTAAACTCACAGGTGAAATATTAGGCCCAGTGGAGACTCGATAAGGATGAGAAGGAAGGAAATACGTATACCTACTACAGTTCGGGATTAAGAAGGAATAATGGTGTTTATCCAATATTTACTACACGCCACGTACTGTTTTGGTGATTTTGCATATTGCATTCATTTAACCCTGAGAATCACTTGGACCCCACCACAGCATATGCAAAGCTTTATGATCATGCCCATTCCACAGATGCCAAAGTGGATACGTGAAGAGGTCTAGCACTTGGTTTAAGTTCGCATAGGTGGTAGGTGGCAGACCCTCAGCCCTTGGAGAATAATTCTGGACCCACCTCTCAGCCCCTGCACTATACCAGCCTCGGTGACCTGAACTGGTCATCAAAAGCAGCCCGTTATGACTCTACTAAGTGCTTCCCCATTCAACATTTATCACAGAGGCCTCATGAACTTATCAGACAAGCTCTAGAAAACTCCACCAAAGTTAGTTCTTCCCACGAAAAAGAGACACCAGTCTTCTTCCAGTTAGAGTCATGGAGGAAAAAATCCGTAGTGTGTTCTCAGAGAAAACACGGGTGAGTGGGAGAGTTGGAGAACGGCTATGACTCGGTCGCCCTGACCCTCATTCTTTATTCTTTGTCTAACACGGAGTTGGCCAAACCAGAGAAAGTCCCAGCCTGTAGGTCATGTGGCAGCCTGGATAAGCCCATGACCACGAAGCTCCTTCAGGAGATCACTGCGGATTCTCTCTCCACCCTCCTATTGGCTGGCTATATTTGTTTTCATACCTCTCAGTCAGCATTCATTTCTCCCATCACCACGCGGCCTCCTAATTATTCTACGGTGACTCCATCCTGTTAGGAGCTTTGTTGTGAAGGGGTTTAGTTGTTCCGTTCTACAGTGCTGGGGACGGAAGCCAGGCCGTCACCCGTGCTAGGGAGGGCTCTACCACTGAGGGCTAGCCTCGCCCCTGGGATGGAATTAAGAGAGATCAGTGAGATGTAGGAACTTACAGCATGCATGTCTGCCACCGCAGGCACGGTCACTATCTGCCGTGTACGGGTGCCTTTCTTCTCATCACCACTTCCTCAAGTATCTGGGGGTCGGCCACGACCAGTTTTCCCTCCTGTTAAAAGTCAGACCATTGCTCTCTTAAGAATCTCAGACAGTGATGTCTATTTTCCACTTTCTCGCCAATCCTGGCACATCATAGAAAAATAATAGGTAAACTAGCTTGTCACATTTGAGATGTTGTCAACTCGCAGCCCCACAGAAATCGTCATGGCCGTGGTCTTCGGGATAAGCTGTGTGGTTTCCCAGGGCCTCGCACGGTGTACAGCCGCTGGAAAAGAGAAATGACAGTCCTCTTTCTGCTCCTCGGCCCTGTGTCATGTCTCAGTCTCCCTGGGCGCGCTCCCCTGACCTGAAGGATTTTTCTAGAACGCTGTTGTTCACTGCGGTACAGACAAAAGCCAGAAGCCATCAATTCCTTTACCTCTGAGTCTGACATTCAGCCTCAGCCCTACATCAGCCCACGTAGCGCCTTTTCTGGAGCCAGAGGCTCACCCCAATCGGCTGTATAAATTTACATGTGATTTTAACCAAAAATAGATACATACAACTCAATGCCTTGTCTGGGCTTGCTTTGAGCAGCACCCACAGCAGCACCTGCTCCTTGGGATGCCCTGGAAGTGCTATCTGATGACGCTCTTCCTCAGAGCTTCTCCCCCGTCCTCGTCAAAATGGCTGTCCAGCTTCCAGCCGATCCGGAAGCTCAGCGGCCGGTGAAAGGCGCTTTATGGCACCAGGGGCCCTTTGCTTCTGACCCTCCCGTTAAGCCTCCTCAGTAGTTGTAGGGTCAGATTCGACTACCTTGGGAGGTGTTTTTAAAACACAGACATTTAAGCAGAGCCCAGAATCCCTCTGAAAATTGCCCCACTTCCACCCACACAGGGGACCCTGTGCCCTGGGCGTCACCGGTCCGATCACATGCTGGGGAAGGACTCCCGGGGAGATGAATGCCATTACCAATCTTGCCCTTGACATGAAACACCAGTGATTGTTTATTAAACTGCTCTTCAAAGAGAAAACACTGGCAGACAAGTATCATTAAAATGGAAACAAAGGCAACTGCTGTAACCTCCAGCACAGCACTTTTCTCCATTAACCCCACACCGAGGCCACTGACATGGTCAGTAGGAACTTCCGGTCCTCGTCCCCATCGTTTACCTTGATCTCAGCCCAAGGAGGGGCGATACAGACCATCCAGTTTAAGTACTTCCTGGCACCGCCACCAGAACGAAAAGGGCCCTTAACCCTAACTCCACTGTCTCCACTCCAGTGCAGGACAAATTGCATTATACATGAGTGACATTAAAACATGAAAGACATGCCCTCCAGTGAAAACCTTGCATAACTTTCCCCGGGCGAGCAGAACTAATCACGGGAACAATTACAGCTCTGACCTGAATATTTATGACATAACAGAAAGCCATTTAAAATACTCAGTGGCTCATTTTAAAAAGAGTGACAGGCAAAAAGAAAGATACTCAGGCTGATGATGGAAAAGGGAAAAAAACCAGTACGGTGTCTTAACCCCTCTCCACTCAGGTACCCCACATGCATCGCTTTCTTTCTGCTGCCCTCCTGAATCCCAGCAGCTTTCGCGGCCACCTTTGCTGACAGGTCTGCTTGCTAAAGGTTTGGTGACCTCCGCTCCCAATGTCGCCCTCATCTAGGCCGGATGCTTACCTCCCTCTCACCTGCCCCTCCCCAGCAGGGACGCATAGGAGCACCGGCACAGAGTAATACACGTAGCAGGCCTGGACATGTCGGAATTGAACTACTAAACTGCGTGAGCTACAAATGACCTGCAGGTTTGTGATCTGCGCAGTGAAGCTGCGAACTAGAAAACTCTAAGCTCCTTCTGCTTCTATCAGTGTATGAATTCAGGGACTCAAGCAATTCGTTGGGAGGTGGCCACAGCAACTCTTCCATTTGTTGGTCCCTTGGAAGAGCACTGCGGAGTGACCCGGGCCAGACGCCTGCCAGTTTCCAGAGATAAAGCAGTGAGCAGGAAAGATGTCCTGTTCTCACGGAGCTTACACGCCCCTAAATTTACCAAAAAATGTAGGGTTTGACCAAGTAAACGAGTAAATATAGATAGCACAATTTCAAGTCACACATTCTATCGGAGGAAAAAATACGGGTCTCCCAGGATGAGACAGAACAGGCAGAGGCCTGAATGAAGCAAGGGAGTGAACGATTGCTGGACTGTTTCTCAAAGGGAATCAGGAGAGAGCCTTCGAGTTACTTTCAGAAAGCTCAATAGAAACTGCATTTGGCCCATTCAAGTTAACTAAAATGATTCTTAGCTTTTGTCTAGAAATACAGCCTTTTGGTATGTTACTACAAATCATCTTATTCTTCTAACCTGCCACATTGCTGATACTGATCAACTTAATCTGACTGAACTAAGAAAAATGAATTGTCCCTTAACAAGTTATTGGCAGGCTGCAAGTGATTAATGTTTGAGCCCAGCGTCTTTAAGACTAGACCTTCTCCATCTCCAGGATGGCTCCTAATACCTAAAAGAAAAATAACATCTTTGATGTGAGCATAACTAATTCTCAACTCGGATTGTGTGGCCTGTGGCTTAACTAGTGTCTCTGTCCCTTTCCTCTCTCCTCTCTTCTCTTCTCTCTTTCCTCTTCTTTCTCCTCCTCCCTTCCCCTCCCCTCCCTTCTTCCCCTTCCCTTCCCCTCCCCCTTCCTTCCCCTCCAATAATAATTGCAAAGATTATTTTCTGGTATAGACTCTGATTCTACCAAAGACTTTTAGACCATACAGGAACCTAAAAATACATCTGCTGAAATTTAGGTCTTGAAAGTCATTCTCTTAAGGACAATATAAGAGAGTAAGCTGAAACTGTTACCGGAAATAAAATTTTGGAGGAACATTACATTTTTCAAATATTCATTCTCTTAATGTTTTCCCATCTTTTCAGTGACACACCTTTTATTTCAAAGCATCATATGTCTCTGCTAGATGTTAGGAATCTTAAAGGCGTGCAGAACTGTGTCTGCTCCCAAGTTCCTGAAGAAAATACACAGCTGAAATATAAATCTGAAATATAGGTTAGGACTTATCTACATTGTATCAGTCCCTTGTCTGCTTCAGTAGCAAATAGTTCTAAATTTTTGGTGCCTGAGGGCTACCAAAGTTTACTTTTCATTGATACCACACATACATCCACTGAGAGGAGGGGAAGGGGCGAGCCTGTCGCCAAATGGTCAGGTGTCCAGGTGGATAAATCATCGGAACACTACAGCCTGCCTGCCACGGGCAAGGGAAGCTGCAGAGGCCTCACCCCGGAGACCGGCTCTGTCAGCAGGGAGGAGACACTGCATTCCATCCTACCTCCGGGAAAAGACGGGTCTCCGGGCCCCACCTACCGACAAAGGGGCCAGGTGAATTCTCCCAGGTGCCCAGAAGAGGAGACAACTGAAAATGTTACATGAGCAACAGTAAGAATTATGATGGATATAAAAGACCTGAAAGTTGTGGTCTTCGGCCTCCAAAAACCCGGCCTGCTGGAACAAAATTCACTTCATCCAGCAAGAAACTATAAGTTCTGCCCTCTCCTTGACAGACAAGTTTAACGATGCCTTGGGGAAGTATAATTATTTAGTTATTTACATCACCATGTTGAAACCTTCCGTTCAATTGGAAAGTATGCCTTCCACTTGCCCTCCACTTCTTGGTGGAGCATTTCCAGATTAAGCGAGGGAGGGGCAGGTAGGAGTGTATGCTCCTGGCCCCTCGAAGCACACACGCACCGAGCGTGCAGACCAAATCTTCCCATGCCATCAGACCTCTGCCAAGGAGCAGCTGTAAAAACTCAGTCTTCAATCTCTCTGGTTAATCTCATCCCAAGAAGAGGAAAAGTCACCATTGCTACCCTTTCCCACTACCAGCTGCGCAGTCTCCCAGGGTTCAAGAGCACGCTTGGGAGGGTCAGGGAGATGTTAGTCCTTCAGAAGCCCCGGAAGGGATCTGGCACACACACCAAAGCAATTAGCCAGCAATTTTGGCATTTGTGATGGGCTCACAGAGCCAGCAACACAGCCAGAATGTTTTTTTTAGTAAACAAGAATCTAGTTCAACTAGAATAGTGCTCCCAAGAAAAGCCCGCCTCACAACAGCCATCTCCTATACATAAATAATCACTGGGTAACGTTTTTCTATTCTCAACTTGGATTAGGTATTATCAAGATGATTAGAAAAACGTTTGATTAACCAGAGGCTGGTTGTCTGACAGTTATGGTGGGGGGTGAAAGAGTTTTATCACTCCATGTTCTATTGACCAGCAGCTGATGTGATTTCCCAGTCTAACAGAATTTAACGACC
Organism: Hystrix cristata; assembly: GCA_004026905.1. Taxonomy (NCBI): domain Eukaryota; kingdom Metazoa; phylum Chordata; class Mammalia; order Rodentia; family Hystricidae; genus Hystrix; species Hystrix cristata. The sequence continues at coordinate 14,264 of PVJO010007230.1, forward strand.
ACTGGATCTCTTGTTTAGAATTCGAAAAAGGAGAGAAAAAATTGCTTTGGGGATTTCTATCACTACAACAAATGCCTGCAATAATCAACCATAGAGAAAAAGGTGATCGGATGTGCATCCTTGAAGGGGTTCCTGGGGCCCTGGCCACTTCCTTGCCTCTCAAGATTCCATCTCCCAGCAGCGCCTCCGTGGGACCGGGCCTTTAACATGGTCCCTCGGGAACATCTGCCCAAAGCATAGAAGAGTTAAAAACATTTGGATTTAGAAATGAAATGACATCAGGTGAGCAAGTGACAGCAAGGTGAACTCTCAGTGCATTTCCCAGACAACCACAGTTATGTCACACACACACACACACACACACACACACACACACACACACAATGGCAACTCTCATGAGATCCAATGAAAAGGATACCTCTTCACAACCTGGTCTGCCCTCTAGACTAACAGCACTCTGTCTGACTGTCTAGGTTTCTTGTAAGATTGCTCTTTGTACCACCTTACCTCCCTCACTTTACTTTCACACTTCAATGGATCATTTGCCTGAAATTTCTCTTACCAATGACAAAGGAGCTCACTGCATTGAGCCTCCTTCGCACCCTTCCTCGCCCATGGTTCGTGGTGTGGGGACTCACATATCAGCTCCTGGGGCTCCTTTTCTCCTGGGCCTTCATGGACCACACCCCCGTCTCTCTGTCTGGTGAGTATTGGACATCCCCAGTAAGTAAGCAAGCCGATCTCTCACTGAATTCTGGAACACAGAGGCAATCAGAGTTACTTACAACATGTGGCCTCCAGGCATGAAGATGAAACTCAGTGGCAGAGCACACTTATCTAGCATCCCCAAGGCCCTGGGTTCTGCACACCAAAGTATAATACAATATTTATCTCCCAAGAGACTCACAGTATGAGTGAGGATACTGAACACCCCTCCCAACATACACTTGCAAATTTGCATCCTGCCACTTAAGCAAGCACTTGTAAAGCAAACAGAGGACTATGAATAACTCAGGGCTAATCTCAAGTGCAGATGGTACAGTCCATCAGACTCCTTCAACTGTATGTCATTATTTTTCTTTTTTTAGTTCTGGGGAATCAAATGTATGCAGTGGCGCCAGATTTCTCGGGAACATAGCAGTACGAGGTCTTCAGGTCACAGGACTGGCCATGAGCCTTAGTACCTCACTGACTTTGGGAATTCATACAGCCTCCATGGTGGGCTTTTGTCTCTTTCTGCACCTCAGGAGCTCCAGGTCTGCCCCAGATCACAGTAAGCCAGATTGAGAACCCGAAGGCTGGCTGAGCATCCGTCTTGAATTGAGCTGATTAAATGAGGGCTGAGCCTGTTGGGGGCTGTGATTCACCTATCTAAATATCAAGGACAATTTTGCTTTATCAATTTTGCAATGTGACAGCATTTCTGAAATGACGTGGTGGTTAGACAAATGTCTCACAATAACCTCCCAGCAACAAAAGCTTATGAATACTGTATGCAAGTCTGTTGCTGCTTCTCCCACTAAAATTTATCTACAGAAACCTTCGGTCAGGGCCATCATTTCGGATGCCAGTGTGAAGCGTAGCCCAACCCGGCTGCCCTATTGCATTTGGCTGAGCCGAGCTCACTAGCGCTGTCAGCCTTGCTCTATGTGTTCCCCTTGTAGATAGTATGTGCAGCTAGTAGGGCAAGCACTCGCCCAATCTCAGGCGTGCATGTACGCTGGGAGGGCACAGAGACACGAAGAAGTGGGGACAAGTGTGTTCCAGAGAAGACAACTGTCTTTAAGAGAAGCCTTCTGATTCTGCTGAGCACCCTAATGGCTGGGTGTGCGCCCCAGTTAATAAGTGCTGCCCAAGCCGCAAGCCTGTGTGATACTCTAGAGTGCTGGAGCAAACCCAGCTCTGCAAACCACAATTCTACTGGGCGCCTGCTCTGTGTTCTCATGGCAGCCCTTCCACCATGCAGGGACACAAGAGGAAGACTGCAGGGCTGGAGGGAGAAGACGGTACTTGCTCCTTCATGTCTGTTTCCTACCTCTGGGAACTCTGCCCTTGTAACATCACTTCCCTGTAGAGAGGCAGCTCCTTCCCCAGCCACGGCTGACTCCAACTGACAGCGCTTCCAGCATTTGCAGAGCCAGTTCCACAGCCCAGCCTCGGGGACACCGGTGGGTGAAGCTCCCTTCCCAGCCTCCCAGACTCCTTCTCCCAGTTCAGAACTCCCAGTTCCAGCCAGGAAGCACGCTTTCCTTGGGTCAGAGTCTCAGCTCTGCAGTGAGCACCTTCAAGCACCTGTGTTTTCATAGCCTCAAACCCTTCGCTTTGCTTTCCCAGCCTTAGAGCAGTGACCACTCCCTGAATTCCCTTCCTCTGGATACCTTAATTTGCACCCTGTACTTTCAGTTAACTGGTTTATAACTGTTTACAAGTTTTCAATCCCCTATATTCAATTCTCTCCGTTAAAAAATCACTGGTGTGGTTTCTATCTCTTGCTTGGACATGGAACTCTCCCAGTCAATAATTCTAGTAGAAGAGCATTAAATTGCTTTGTAGCATAGAAGTAAAAAACTGTGAACCTTCCAGAGTCATCCAGGAGGGAGATGTAAGAAGCAGCCATAGAAAGAGAAAAAAGGGAACTGAGCCCAGAGGCAGCCTAAAGAAAACCAGACTGAACACAGGCCTTCGCACTGAGCGACAGCCTTGGCGCTTTTGAATTTTTAAAATTCAAGACAGGTTCTTGCAAAACTGGCCAAGTTGGGTTTGAATTTGGGATCCTCTTGCCTCAGCCTCCTAGAGGGTTGGGATTACAGGCGTGTGCCACCACTCCTGGCTACAGAAGAGCATTTTAAGATCTACCCTGCCTACTATTCCTTTCTCTTCCTCTCCTTCCAAACCTTCAATATATTCTATTACATTTGTGTGTGGTATAAGGAGAGTCATAAGAGTTGTTAGTTTGAAAGATTTTTTGAGACGTTTGGAGATTGACATGAAGAATTCCTAGAAATCATATAACTTTTCTACTGATCGAAAAAGCAATCTTTTCTTATTTCTTTGTTCACTTTAAGGCAGAGAAAAAGATGACATCCTATTGAGATGATTATTGCTATTGGAGCATACCGAAGGAGAATTTTATTTCTGTTGTCAGAGATGAAAGAAAAAAAACTTTTCCTCCTAAGGATATCACAGCCCACAAAATCTCACATAACTTCGTATAGCATGTATTTTACTACTCAAGAAGACCATTTATGGGGTTTACATCTTCTCATGCTGTGACTTGGCTTCACTAAGTGGTCTCTTTGAGCTGGTTTGTGTTCTCCATGCCTCACTGTCTCCTACCTGTGGGCCAGGAAGTCCAGAAGAGCATCTTTTAAAGAAGTGGGCTTTGAAGTGTGCCATGGAGGAGGCAGAGAGACAGACAGAGACAGAAACAGAGATAGAGACAGAAACAAAGGAGAGAGAGACACAGAGAGACATTCTAATGTCACCTTCAACAGCTCGCCCTCAGTGACTCCCACTAGGCCTACCTCTCAAAGTTCCCACAACGGGATGGAGACCAAGCCTCTAACATGTGAGTCTTAAGGACGTTTCTTATGCAAACTGTAGCACCTGTGGAACTGTAAATGAATACATTTCCATTGTTTAAAGCTGCTCATTTGCAGGAATTTGCTAGGGGAGCCCTCAGAAACTAAGATATCATATTATTCATAACAGACAGAAAATGGAAACAACAAAATACTCATCCTCCAAAGGACATCTGAATAAGCCAGAGGATGTTCACAGGATGGAAAACTTCGCAGCTGTGAAAATAATGTGTGGTAACTCTACCTATCAGCATGGAAGATACCCTTAACTTTTCTTACCACTTATTGGTATTTGGACCATTCTATTAGATCCATGCCAAGTCCTTCCTGGCCCATGATGCTGCCATTATTTGACACTCACTTCATATCAAACATCATACATGACCCTACTTCCCTTACCCCTAATCCCTACAACAACTTGCAAGGTAGGTATTGTTGGCTTTGTTATAAAGCGGAAGAGTATTAGAAGCTGTTAAATGACAAGCCCCAGGTCACTAACTCCACCTGCTCAGTCTCTATCTGCTCTACAGCTCAGCACTGTGAAACATGCCCCCCCACTAAAAGGGCAGTCTCCCAGACACATGATATTATTTGAGGGTCTGTAGCAGTTCGCTTGGGTCATGACTGTCTCAGCTCACTTTATTTCCACTTTTCTAGTCTTGATTTCTAAATGCCTCATATCTAATTATTTCATGTGTACCATCACCTCCTGTAAATATAAATGGTGCAAGTGCCTCATTCTTCTTCTCTAGGATTCAAGCAGGTGCATATCTGCAAATATTTGTTGAGCTCTTACTCTGCCAGGTCCGGTGCTTGGTGACTGAATTGAATTAAAGCTACTGCAGCCAGTCACAGCCAGGGAACAAATGGCCAAATGTATACAGCGAACGCTTCTTTGTGTGCGTTTGTTTTCTCTTCCTGAGGAAATGCTGTCCACACAGCTGATTCAAGTTCAAATAAGATGACGGGATGAACCATGGGGTGGGATGGGACTCACCATCCAAGGACAAGGTACATTTCTGTGCTTTCTCTTTGGCGTTTCTCTACCAGCAAAGTAGAATTCGCAGCTTCCAGGTTGCTGGGTTCACAGGCTGTCACAGACACAGTGTGAGTAAGCAAAGAGATGAATATGTATTAAATTGCTGTGTTAGTGCCCATTATTTCTAGGGTCAGTACTCGCATGCATATGTGAAGATGGTATTTACCCATGACTCTCACCATGGGAGCTGATTAAAACGGAAGCACTCGCAGAATTAGCACAACCAGCCCAAGATTATTTATCCCCTCATTCCCGTTCTCTAGCTCCAGCGCCTGGCATAATTGTCACTTGCTTTCATAGCTCCTCGACCCAGGGTTCTCTCACCATTCAAGAAGAATCTAGCGGCTTAAATGTCCAAGAAAGTTCCATTTTGTCCCGCACAAAAGTGATTTAGAAATTCTTTTCATCCTGGATTTCTGACAAGGGCAGGCCTCCAGGAACAGCAAAGTCTAGAGGCAAAGTGTTAAACGTCCAGAAATCACAGAGCTTTGTGCACGAGGCGGCCTCCTGCAACACCTGCCGAGTGGGCCGGTGAGGGGGACAGTGCCAGCGATGTGCACAGTCCCCAGGCGGGACCAGACTGACGATGCCAAGATCAGAGGCGTAACACCGACCACCAGGTCATCTGGTCTTTCTAGGTACAAGGAAGTGATACGCCTGAATAAGACAGAGCTGGGTCTGCCCGATCCAGCAACATGGATTTGACAATTTAACACTGCTCAGCGCATCTGTAAAACGTGACGATAATGCCTCTTCCTGTAGATTTTTATGAGGATCATATATTTGATCCTCATATATACATACACACACACACACACACACACACACACACACACACACACACAAAGCCACGTCACAGAATAAGTAATTGGTACTAATTCTTCCTTTCTTGCTTCATCCCATCATTGTTAAATACCCAGGACAAGCAGTGAATTCTGCTCTCTTGAAACACACCAATTGTTAATTCAAAGGAAACATCCTGACTCTAATCTGCCTTCACTGTCTACCTTGCCGCACGTGGCTTGTAAAACCACAGTTATTCGTTTGGTAAATCCAACCTTCTCCTTCCTCATACCTTAAGGAAAATACCATGAGAACTGTTTTCAGCCACGATAATGTCAATGTACCCGTTACCTTAAAGGTATCACCCAAGAAACTGTCATACTTGGAAGGCCACATACATACAACATTAATTCAGGAGTATACAACAAACATAGTCCTCTCCAGGCCAGTTTAGATTCTAAAATACACTAACCCTATCCTGGAAGGTTTTCTCTATTGATAAGCTTTTTTGTTTGTTACCTTCCATCTGTGACTTCTATCCTGCTCAAAAAGATTGGGAAGAAACTATATTAGACTAACCCCTATGTAACTGTTGGCATGTGACCAGTTTTGACCCACAGAAATGAGACCCTCTTACAAGTTTAACCTGCTAGAATCAGGCCCAAGATGAAGGCAGTCAGACCAGATCCTATCATAATCTCATGGATGATGTCCATATTTTGGGGGTGTGTACCTTTGATATTTTTATTTGGGTTCTCTTCCCATCTAGCATGGCAGCTGATAACCAAATAGATACATAAGTATGACTGTAGTCAAAGTCACCAGTGGAGGGGACAGCCATCATCTCAACACCCAGACAGACTGGGGACAGCGGGTGAGGTATGCAGAGATCCTACCACCCATCCCACTGTGGGAGCCGGCTCCTCTCGGGAAGGCGTCACCCCTCCCAAAGCTAGTGGCATTAATCAGTAGCCAATTTAGAAAGGTTAATGGGCCTTTAGAGGGACAGGAATGCTTTTATGAAACCAGTGTTCCTGGGAGTCACGACATAATAGCAGAAGAGGGCTTTGAGTGTGACATCACCATTAATGAGTGTCTCCACCCACCTCATTCCATGGTAGGAAAGGGTTTCAACCAGCACTTCGTGAACGGCTGGCCAACGGGAACGAGGCAGAATTCCAGACCCATCTTTGTAATTCCTTCCTAAGACATAGTTTTCTCAGAGCGACTTACAAATTTAAATGTGCTTAAGTTGTCTTTTATTCTTAAATACTCCATATAAGTTGTCTAGACAATTTTCAGATTGGTAATACAATCAAACCAATAAAATGATACACGAACTGCCCTCCCCAGCTGGGACTCTGTACCTAAGAAAATTACAATACTTCCCACTTGCTTCTGCCAAAACTACAAGCTAGTTGTAGCGAATCGGTTTCCCTGGGGTCGGGGAAGGGAGAAGCTGCTCTGCCAAAACTCCCTCAGCTGTGCCAGCTACCCTGGAGACGCAGAACATCAACCGTGTCAGGTGATGCTTGTGAAGCCTGCAGGGGATGATAAATGTTTATGCACCTTTAAATGAAGACACAGTTATTTTTGAGAGATTTCTGAGATTATTTCAGAGTGGTGGTGGGTGCATTTTTCTCTCCCGTTCAGGAATCATGGGAGGGAGATTTTTGTAACTCAGTTTAAAGGGACCGAGCATAATCACAATCCACAGTCTTTCTAGGAGGCAGCGGGAAGCATGTGAGGGCCACATGATGGAACCTGAGTGCAGACTGGGGGTGAGCGTCCTTCGCCCCCATCCTCCTAGCAATGTGGGCCCGAACCCTCGGCTCCACCCAGAGGAACGGGTGGAGGAGGAGACAGGATGGACTGACTGAGAAGTCAACCCAGAGCCCAAAGACGGACAGAGAGAGAGCAATGAGTGACAATGGGCAGGGCACACGGTGTGGACCAGGGCTGTCTGGACACCTAAAGGCCCATGGGAGAGGCCACCTGGTAGATCTAGAGGAGCATGGAGACTGAGGAGTCATATAGCCCTCTGAGAAGCAGGTCGGGCTTGTTGACAAAGGTGCCACTCCGCACCCAGAGCCCAAATTGAACTCTGAATGATTTGGGCCTCAAGCAAAGAGCCAGGAGTGTGTTGAAGGGGTGGCAGCCTGCTAGAGTCCCTCTCAGCACTCAATATTTTGTTGCCTCCATACAAGCCTTGTGGATACAATTGTTCAGTAGGCATTTTGATTTAGAAATGGCCTCCACCCTTGTGCCTTCCCAATGGCCACTTGTACATTCATTGTTTAATTTATGAAGCAATAGCTTAATGTACCCTACTGTGTGCCAGGTATTAGAGACACAACTATAAACAGACAATCCCTTGAAGACATAGAAAAGCAAATATTAACTAATTAGTTGAGGTTGTATTAGGTCATTAGGACTGGGATGGAAGGAGAAGGAATATTTTTGAACAGAGAGGTAATAGGAGATCTGTCTGAGGAGGTGGCATTAAGATGCCATATAACTGAATAGAAGGAGATGCCCACACCAAAAACCTAAGAAAGAGCCATTTCAGTAAGTGAGGGCCAACCACTGGTGGTCACACTTCGGGAGAAACAGCAGCAAAAGGTTTGAGCAGCCATAAGACAAGGAATGGGGAGGGAGAAGTTAGCCACCCACAGTTCTCCATAATGACAACATGAATACATGTAAAATAGGGAGTCCACTTGTTTCAATTTTTAATTTTGCCATTCTTTTAGACAGCAGATATCTTATAGCCATGCCGTCTCCTTCAAAGCAGCCACCTTGGAAAGCTTGGACATTTTTCCAGTTAGGACCAATATGCCCCCTGTATTAGTCAGCTTTTCATTGTTGGGACAAAATATTTGACATACACAACCTAATCAAGAAATGTGCTCCATTCAATAAGCTTAATGTGCTTACAGTTTCAGGGGATTCAGTCCAGCGTCAGCTAACTCCAAGGCAGAAACATCAAGGCAGAAGAGCGTGGAGGAGAAAGGTGTTCATCTCACTGCTGCCAAGAAGAGTAAGAGGGAGAAGCAGCAGAGAAAGAGGACGGGCTGGAGACAGGATACACCCTTTGAAGCCACACCCCAACCCACTTCCTCCAACCAGGCCTCGCCGCCTAGCAGCCCACTCAGCTGTGAACTCTTCAGTCATCTGTCGATGAGGTCAGCGCCCTCACAATCCAGTCACCCCTCTAGACACCTGCAGCCTGGAGAATCAGGCCTCTACACATAACCTTTGAGGGGCTCTTAGTACTTGTACATCATGATAGTCCCAGACCTCACTCATCGGCTGTTACCACAGAGATCACCTTCCCTTAATTATCCAGATGACCATGACTTGAAGGCCTAATCTTGTGATTTAGAAAAGTTATTCTTCTCCCTGATTCTCCTCCTCCTTGAACATTGGAGAGCTCACTGGCCCTTCTCAGGAACCACTTGCTGCCCTCCAGCTGCCCGACTCTTAGAACTGGTGCTGGAAGGCTCCGCGAGTCCCCCTGAGCTGGCTGTAAATTGGCCTCCCCGTCCCTCAGCCTGGCCCATGCAGGCTGCTCCAAGTACAGACACAAGCTCTGCGTTTAACTCCCCCGAGTACAGCGAGGAACGGTCAGATCATTTAATAAAATTTTACGGAAGGCTTGGGGCTGACACAATCGCAACTCAGAGAAACACTTACATGCTTATCAAAAGTGGTCTCTCCAGAGAGTCACAGCCCCAGAAGTCAACCTCGGGCCTTCTGCGAAGTTCTCAGCTAGTTCCGCCTGACTGAAGCAACTCAGCCTTCCCTCTGCTGGGCTCCGAGTCTCTTTCCCAGCTCTGAATCCAGCTCTAGTCCCTGGTCTCCCGTAGTACTGAGGCTGCTTATTTTCACCTGAAGACGATTGGCAACAGGCTTGCCCTTCCTGCAAGGGTGCAAAGGGAGTGCTCAAACCACCTACAGCTGTGTGGAGCCTCCTGGTTCCCCAAACACCAATCACAAGAAGCAATGGTTCACCTCCATCTACCGGTCTTATGTACTACACTTGGGGCTCTAAATCAGATAGCAGGAGGCCAAATCTGATTCAATTTTTTCCCGTTTTTCATCCACTCTAGAGTGAAGAGCAGATGCCTTTTTTTTTAATCTTAGTGGTACAGTTTATATATACATAATGATAACATTCATCGTAGAGAATTTGTACCTGTACGTCTTGCTTCTTTTTTCCCATTCCCCTCCCTCAATCCCTCTTCCCACCCTTATTTACAAAAGCTTTGTTTCCATTTTTTACTTCTTTTTTTCTTGTCCCTCCCTTCCTTGCTCCCTCCCCCTTGCTCCCCTTCCACTATTATTAGTTCAAGTTTTTAAGTTTCCTACATACACATGTCCACTTGTACACACAAATATGCACACATACCTTCCCAGAATAATTTCACAGACAATTAATAAAATCAAAATCCATCTTCAGAGCCGCGAAGGGGACAACACCCTAGGAAAAACATATGCCATTTGTATTAAACAGAACTCATCCATAGATCAGCCTGTGGATCTAGTCACATTGGTTGTGACATTCATTACATAGGTTATTGTTCTTAGCCTGGAGTGCCTCTTCTGCTGAATTTTCCCAAAACAAAGGAAGTCTGTTACAATAGTAAATTCACTTCTCGCCCTTGTAACCACTAGCAACTTTTAAAGAACAGTTCTACTGCTTTAAAAATATTTTTCCACTGGGCATCACTACACAGCGATGCAGTCATAGCTCCAAATATTTTGGAAATTCCTCCTTTGGAATTGCCTCTGGAGCCAAGAGCACATTCTTTTAGAACAGTCTCCATGGCTATAAATCTTTATACAAAGAAGGTGTATTTGATCCTTAAAATCAACCAAACTTCATTTTAAAATGGAGCTGGTGAACTCGGGTTATCCAACTGGCCATGATGATGCTGTTCTGGTTTACAAAAATGTGATTACAAAATAGTAAACAAATCCTTCTCTGTGGGTCAAAAACCCACTCTGAAGGCCGCGGTACAGTGGTGCTTATTTTCTTTCTTTTTCTTTTCTCTTTTCCCTCTTTTTCTGTTTCCTGTGCAGAAGATGGAAACCAGGGCTTCATGTGCTAGGCACGTGATCGACCACTAAGGCACACACCCAACCTTTTACGTTTTTTTAACTCTAGGCCAGGCTATGAAATATATGGGACACAAAGCGAGAAAATAATTACAATGTTAAATGGGAAGGTTTACAATAGTAGTGTATACAAAAGCCAAAGCATCTCAGAGGAGTGATATGTATCACAATCTGGGATAGCAAAGAGTTTCAAAAAAGACTTACTCGAACATACGTCACAATCATTAACGTTTCACCTTGGCTGGTGCAAAGACCACAATATACAGTAAGCTCTATCCACACAGATATGTTTATTGAAGCATTCAGCCCCTTACACTATAATGCTGCTTTTGAATAAAGGGACATGAACTTCGTTTCACCCTCAGAGTACTCATAGCACAGAACAAACAAGATATTACTTTGCCCATGGTTTTGACCTTTTCTTGCCTCATAACACACTTCCAGTTATGATCTTGGGCTTTCTGGGAGTGAAAAGCTCCTGGCTGCCATGCACCATAGTTATTTAGGAAATCCCTTATGACTTCCAAAACATTCATATGTTTTTCCTGGAATAATAGTGCACAAATTTATATGCAACCGCATTTGCCTGCCCCATGCGTGCTTATGAACCCCAGATCCCTCCAGGTAGGGCCAGGCCCCGGCGCTCAGTGATACCGCAACGGCCCTGAACAGCACCCCGCTATTAAAGTCTCCAGCCCCTGGCCAAAAAGGGAAGTGCCCTGAATATTACTGGCAAAGAGAAAGAACAAAGGCAACGTGCGATCGCTCCCAGCAGAATTCCACCAGGGCCCAAGACTGCCTGAATAAAGAGCATCTTGGGGCTCTGGGTGGCGGGCTTTACGAGGCAGCCTCTGTTTTATATCTCCCCTGAAGTCCTGAGATGCCAACTGCAAGCCCAGATTTTCTCACGCACAGCGGAAAGCAGCCCCACAGCCCTTTCCCAGGAAAAAGCAGAAGATGTAATGACCTCAGAGATTTCAGCTGTGGCACCAGCATGAGTTCGACTGTCATTTTTCATCAAAATCGTCTCTCGAATTTCTAAAGTAAACACTAGGGAGAGAAAGAAAAAAGAAGCGGTACAGCAGCTGTGGTCATCGCACACTTCTAGGTCCATGGGGTGAAATGTGTTGCTGCAGCACCAGGCCCAGGCCCTACCTGGACCCTTCCAAGTCAAAAAGCCACAGAGGTCAAAGGACTTTTAGTCACGTCAAAATTTCACCCAGACTACTGTTTTATACTTTTCTTTGACTTGCTCTATAAATATTTTACTACAACTTTCAAAGTTTATAGGATCCTTAAGACTTATAAAAAGGTTGAGTAACTGGAAACCAATGACTGATACCTACCACGGGGATCCTGATTCTTTCTTCTCTTAAGATTCCATTGACAATGATTTGTTCTACCCAGGATCCCTTAAGAGTAACTGGAAACTCCTCTCCCAATGGAAGCTTGACACCGCATGGGGGAAGGAAAATGGCTTCCAGTCATCAACACCAGCTCCTTCGAGGTCTGTCTCTGCAGCATCACAGCCCAACATCACAGTCCCCCAGGGCTCAGGGGCTTCAGAGGCCGCAAGTGTGTGGTGACTTTGCTGCTTCAGCCCAAAGGGACTCGGAAGGCCCGGATCCCCGTCACTGGCATCTGGCCCAGATTCCCCAAAGCATGAAGGCCCCTGCCACCTCTCCTCCCCTAATCTCAGCCCACAGAAATTAGGGACTGACAGGCAGGCAACTGGCCCCAAAAGAAAGTGTTCTTAAGGGGCCCTTCACCAAACTGCAAGTTCTACCTGTGTGCTTGGGAAATGCCTGTATGCTCTCCCCTCCCTTTTTACTGCCTCTGCCTTCCAGGGATCTGACCTTGGGTGACTCTTGAATTGATTGTCCTGACTTTAGATCCTGAAAGGCTATGAGGTTTGCTCGAAAAATGTGGAGAATATTTAAAATTTTTTAAAGATATTACAGTAAATGACACCATTAATCCCATTCAAAATATTCTCTCTTCACTCTTCTCCCATCACTCTCGCCAATTTCTTTTTTTTAATTTTTGTTTTTGTCAGTGCCTGTTTGCAGGAGGTAATGGTCACACTTGTCGCGGAGAGTGGGTACATGCACATAGCACATCTTAATGCTTGCTACTTTCCGAAGCAGTTTCCAAAGTCTCTTTCACGTGCATCTTTAGTTGCCCTGTCACGGCTGCCTCGATGTCCTGAATCCATTTAAAACATTTGATATCTCTGGATATAGTGGTTCTAATGATTGAATTTTGTGTGTGAATTTTCTTCTTCAGTAACAGTTTATAGACTGCAGTTTGGTTCCTAAGATACAGGTCTAGAACGTCAGTCACAGGCATTCACAGACATGCACCAGGAAGCTGGTGGCTCCTTGCGTGTGCCAGCTCACCGAGACACCCTCTACTGTCACACTCGCCTTACACACGACGGAACCTAAAGCCACCGTGGGACAGAAGCACCCGTGAGGAAGACAACCAGCTGTCAAAGCCCTGGTACACAGGAGCCTTCCTTAAACATAAAAACTGTAGCACGCATATATCAGAGATGGCTCTGCACATTAGAAAAGAATCCTTCCTTGTGTGAAGGATTCATCACAAAGCAAACATGTAAAACATGATCGTGGTCACAAACATTGACTTACACGCAACTCTCTGCAAACTTCCTTTGGAAAAGTATTTCCGCACGGGAGAAAAAACAACCCTGTTCTTGTTTTGATAGGGAAATTTGATTACCCATTTGAATGTATTAGGTCTGATAGTTATCTGCCTTTTGAAAATGCTTCCATTTTCATCCTCTGCTATTTTAGGATCTGAGCTTCCTGAAGCTTTGAACCAAGGACTTTGTGTTGTATGTTCTTAGATGTTACCATGATGTACAGGATTACATAGGAGACATGGAGGGGAGGCTCCAGTGCTGCTCTGGCTAAATCCAGGCTGACATGCTAGGCAAGCACCATATCACTGAGTTACATCCCCAGCCCTGAACAGGCATTTCCTGACATCCCATATTCTGTGTCTCATGGTAAAGGTTCCACTTGCTCAGTGTAGTGTGTTATTTGTCTCTTCCACGGCAGGCTCCCCTGTCCCTTTTTAGCATAGGCAATTATTGCTGGCTCCATGTGCATTTTAACAAGGTAAGTAGAACCCACGTATTTCCACACATTTTTCTGCTTTAAGCGATGAGGTCTGCCTGCCACAGGTACCACTTAACACCCAACTGGGCCAGAGGAGGAAAGTCTTGGGTATGTCACAGAAACAGCTCCAGTTTAGGCGAGAGCTGCCATGATGACCTTTCATAAAACAACCTCACAAGTGCTGCATCCCTGTAATCCAGGCACTCTGAGAGACTGAGGCAGGAGGATCCCAAGTCTGAGTCCACCCTGGGCAACTTAGAAAATTAGACTGTGTCTCAAAATGAAAAAAAAAAAAATCTGAAGGCCTGGGGGGATAACTCAGTGGAAAGGCCTTGGGTTCAATCATTGGCACTGAAAAAAGAGAAAAAAATCCAGACTTCACAGGCTGCTGGACATTATAAAAATAATCAGCTTCATCTGCTGTCACCTGCCTCCGCCTGCACTCTCTGAGAGCCATCTGCCTTTCAGGACCCAGTGACTATGAGCCATTGATTTAGTGCTTCAAGATCTCTCACAATTCAGTCATGAAAATAAGAGCCGACCTTGGGGAAAAAAAGCAAAACCCACTTCCTGCCCGGAGCGTTGCTCAGGCAGGGACGGTGGCCGGATCCGTTCCGTGCTGGTTAATGAGGTAACTTTGCCATTTATCAAAGCACACAACTAATGAGGCAAGCCAAATGCAGAACACAAAAATAGATCCTTCTTCTGAAGTTCAGACGGAGAATATTTTCCATGTTTCCAAAAATACAAAAATGAAATTTTTTAAAGCCTCAACTTTTGTTCATATCAAAGTCCTGCAGGAGGTTTCCTAATTAAAAATGCTGGTGGGCATGGATTGGGCCTTGTCTAAGGAAGCCACACACGGAGGTCATGTTCATCTCGCAGTTTCAAAGAAAAAGATCAGCCGGCATTACCATGGCTTTGATGAGGCATCGTTTATTATTTTTTGTTATTTCTCAATAATCATACAACTGGCCTAATCACACAATGAGCTTTGTAATGATGCATTTTCAAAAGAAAGCAAACATTTCCTTTGATGTTATATTCTCCGATGAATTTGGCATGCCCTGGTTTGAAGACTTTCATCTCCAAACAGGCCACAGTTTCTCTTTTATCTAGCTGCCCGCCTTGTTGAAAATTTCTCTGACACACAAAGGAAAGGCTACAAAATACCATCCCGGGCTGAGCTCAGGCCAGCAAACTCTGACAGACAGAGATGACTGAAGACACAAGAGAAACAGGGACTATCTTTGTTGGGGGGACAGGGGACTTCATCAGAATGGAGTGAAGCCCTGAACGGACTCACACCCCCAGATTTCCTGAGGAACCACAAAGGTCTAATGCTCTGCTGAGTGAAGATGTTTTAGGTAGCAAGGCAGGTAACAAGGCATGGTGACAGTTTGGCTGAATAATTAACTTTTATCTGATTGTCCCCTCGGGCGCGTCTTTACTTTCCCTGTAAGTTCCATCTCTGCCCGAGCTGGTAAAACATCCGGCCTTCAAGACGTTTCAGCTCCTCACAATAGCAGTCTTCTGCCTCCCCAAGTCAAGCGGAGCAGACATTGCCCCACGGGGTGTCACAAGGAACTCCATCCCCCAGTCCTACCCAAGACTTCAAAAGTACTCAGCGAGCCCAAAAGATCCGTCCCAGGGTTTTCTCTCTCCCTGACAAATATTTAGGAAAATCACATTTCTGCGCTCAGGGCTGTGCAGTTACAACTGAAGACGTTCTGGAAATGTGTCCCACTGGGGAACCCCGAATGAGTCCAAGTTAGAGACACCGCCTTACTCAAAGGTTTGTGGTTTTATTATCAAAGGTCACTGACGTCACTGAGACCAGTAAAGTCATTCAAAAGAACAACATGCCAAAGGGTAAAATATAGGGAGAAGATTTCGACAGACCTGCTTAGCGGCGGCATTTCCTAACTCAAACATCTTCCCAAAACTCTCTCCTGAAAGGTGACTGTAAAACCTGCGAGACCTTGAGACTCCGAAGTTGTCGGGCAGAAACAGTCGAAGGTCTTTCAGCTACACTGTCCGTATCAAAGTGACCCTGGTGAGGGGTCTTCGATACTGTGGAATTCTGTTTCCTGGACTTTTGTCTTCTTCCCCAGAAAGGAGTTATTGCTGAAATAGGTGGTCGTTAGATTTCCGAAGTAGGAAGCTAAACTGTAAGATCAGGGACCACCAGCCATTACATGTCTAAATTGGACCTCCCCTTCTCTCTGCAGATGACACAATTTACTGACTTAGAAAATACACTGAAAGGCAGAGATGGGAGCATATAAATTCTCCAGCTCTCCTCCATCACAGATTCAACTCCTTTCATGTTAATCTCTAGTAAAACAAAACAAAACACCTTAATCTGAGATTAGAAGTTACACAAGGATGTGAAAGGGAGTCTGTATAAGAACATGAATTATTCCAACATCAGAAAAGTTAATAAACCAATTAGCAAAATTTATTGAGGATTGTTAACCTTCCAAGAAGGAGGATAAGTTTTCTTCCCCCCACCCAAGGTGGGAGATGGCCTAATTAGTCTCATGTTCTAAGATATACCTTTTATTGAAAGCTATGTTTTCCTTTTTAATTAGTTCAGTAAATGGCAATGGGCAGATCTCTCTACTTAGTGAAGTCCCCAGGCTGTAGAACCATTGTAGGAAATTAGCTCTGTTTCAGTCTTTGATCCTTGAATACCAAGGTCTGCAATTGTGCTGTACGAGTGTCAGTTCCTAAGACTCTAGAGAAGGAAAGGTCTTAATGTCCTTTAGCATTAAAACTATACAATATCAGGGGAGGAGGACCCTATCTACATTAACCAAAGAACAAAGTCGAACATTACCCATCAAAGGAGGGTTTTCCGCTAAACTTACCCCAGCAAAAAAGAAAGAAAAATGCAAAGATTAGATTGTGGTTCCTGGGGAAATCTTTGAATCTCTTTTTGTACCTAATAATCTTCATTTACTGAAGACGTTTAAGTCTCTTCTTGGCATTTTATCTAAATCTATATCCCATGTTGCCTAAGCTGCCTCATTAAAGTAAAATAATATCACAATATGAAAAGCTTTTACAATAAAAGAATTTTTTTCTAATCCCAGCCTATGACTTATTTCAAGGCACACAATAATGTGATGTTCCTTCAGAGTTTGTTTTATGGCCTCTTGGCTGCGGTTTCCATTTTCCTTCTTTTTACTTATTTTTTCGGATGCTATTAAAAGGTAAACTTACTCCTGCAACTCTTAAATTATGTACTTTACATGATAAAATTGTATTATAATGAGATCTTCTAAAAACCCTATCTTTAATTCTTTTATTTGTGGAGTTTTCTTGCTTTGCTTAAAGTAAGTAGATTGTTGTTAGACTTTAAATTTCTTTTCCACCAGAAGACTCTTTTAAATATATATTTAAATATATAGTTCATATATTCAAAAGGCTTTCTGTATATGCTTTAATAGAATTTAACCTAGTGGTTTTGTTCTGCCTGTGCCAATTAAAATTTGAGAATAACCTCATGTCCACAGATGTTAAGTTCCTTCATGCAGCTATAATGGCTTGCTAAACATTTGCTCTATATTACAGATTTATGATCTGCTTTTGCTCCTCCGTGGCCCCTAGTTTTCAGCCATATTCCTGCATAATTATTCTCTCCTCTCTACCCAGGCTCAAAGGTCCATTTCCCCCAAGTTCTTCTCAAAGCTCCACAAGTATATCAAGTTTCTGCTTCAGCATAGTGGGACTATCACACGATCTGTAACTCTCGGACTCATCACAATGATACTTTAATTGTGTGTCTTATTTGCAAGCTATCTGATCACGTAGTATTAACCAAGTTCCTGTATTTACTTTGGAGCAGTATTTCTTTCCTGGGGCTCCTCTGGCTAGTTTCACATTCTGGTGTAATAATATATCATACACAGACTTAGAGAAGAAATTAGGAAAACAATCTGTTCATAAGAAGCATTTAAGAAGCCTACTGGGCTGGAAGCCTTTCTCCTCTAGTTGAGATCATTTTTTTTCCGAAAAGATTAATCTACAAATTATGTCCTGTGTGAAACCTTCATAGCAGGCAGAGGAAGCAGCAAATCCCTCTGCACCCTTCCTTTGTGGGGCAGGGTGTCTCCCTGCCCGCGACAGCCATTCTGCTGCTCACCACGGCGGCTCTGGAGCAGCCTTCCGAGCCTCTCAATGGCCAGGTCCTGCTTGGTGTCGGGATGTGGCCACCCTCCCTCCCGTAGCTTCGTGGACCTAACCTGGCCTGGAGAGGACTGTCCTGGTTTTAACTCATCTACACTGTTCCTCTCCCCTGCTGGATACACTGGAGGATAACCACTACCATCGTCCATATAGGAAACATTGCTCTTGAAAACCCTCGCCAGGGAAACTGATATATATCTAAGTTTACAAAAACACAATCCCCATCCTCCAAACTCTGGTTTTTATAAAGGAACTTTTGTTGAGGTAGCCACTGACTTGTTGACATTGCATTTATGTTGGGTTGCCTAATTCTGGCTGCCTGGAGCTGTTGGGCACAAGAACTTACTCTATCTCTTTTTCCTTCCCCTTGAAATTGATGCTCTTCTGGACTTTTATCGCTGCTCTTACCTTGCCCCAGTGTTTTTTCAGGGCACCAAAGGGAAAGGGAAGGTAACACTCTGTGCTGCTGTTCTACACACACATACACACACACACACACACACATTCCTGTCCCCACCCCTCATTGCTCCAGTTATTATGGCCACTGGACAAATTAACAAATTACTCCCCAAAACCCAGTTGCTCAAAGCAACTATTTCTTTATAGACACTAATTTTGCGAACTAGAAATTTGGTTAGAGTTCAGTGAAAATCACTCATGTCTGCTCAGTGAAATCTACAACCTTAACTGGGAAAAATTGCATGCTCTGGCCACTATCTGGAGGCTGGAATCTTCCTGAGGCCTCTTCACTCACATGTCTCCTGGATGATGCTGGTTGTCACTGGGGACCTCAGCCGGAGTGTGCACATGGCCCACCTCATGTTGCCTGCCTCATGTGGCCGCCTCGTGTGGCCATCTCATGCGGCCCACCTCGTGTGGCCTCCTCATGTGGTCCGCCTCATGTGGCCCACCTTGTGTGGCCGCCTCATGTGGCCCACCTCGTGTGGCCCGCCTCATGTGGCCTCCTCATGTGGCTGCCTCGTGTGGCCAGCTCGTGTGCCCTGGCCCCACAGAATGGCCAGCCCAGCATTCCAATGGCAAGTATCCAATAAACGAGATGAAAACTTCATTGCTTTTTCTACTGACTCACGATAGTCACGCAGCACTCCATGGTGTTCAGGCAAGTAACGAGCCCACAAGATTTAAGAAGAGAAAACGTAGACTCTACCTCTCGATGGCAATAGTATCTAGAAACCTGCAGTTGTTATTGAAAGCTTTTAAATGCTGCACACCTCCTGGTAGCACACATGGGCCTATGGGAGACATTTCAGACCAGAACTGTCACAGCCACCTGTGTCCCAACTCATGATGCTCGAGTGAAAACAGCACATTCCCCTGCCCTTGCCTCCCGCTCCACGGGGGTTTCCAGCAGATAGGGTGAGCCCCTTTCTCCCAGAGAAGGCCAATCTGCTTGACTGAGACTGCCAATTCAATTCAAATGTCAGTCCCCTCCAGGAGCACCTCCCAGACACACCTCGAAAGCTGTCTCACCCAGACTGGTAGCCCGGGACCCAGGCAATTGGACATGTAAAATTCCCATGCCATCTGCAAAGGCATTATAGGAACTTCTTCCAAGATTCACACACTCATTTACTCATTCAGCAGACAAATGTTCATTGAATTCCTTTTTGTGCTGGGGGCAGTGATGCAAGCTAGGAATACAACAGAAAAAGTAAAGGCAAAGAAGCAGTAGAAGAGCGTATTTCCTCACCATTTACATTAACTTAGCTCATCCGTGAGAAGTCTCCATTATAAAATACTCCCTAACTGAAAAATAAAATGTTATTCTTTTATTTTGCAAATGAGACCATCTTCTAAGTTAAATAAGATTTTTTTTTCACTGTGGTATTGCAGACCACCTAGCAGCTGTTATTTTGTGGTATTACTATGAAATTGAGGGGAAATACAAACAAAATTCCCAAATACATATTCATATTTGATTCATTTCTCAGACGCCCATGTCAGAAGTTTAATTTCATTTCACCTGGTTGCAATTTCAAATCTGTCAAGGGATGGCATAATTTGGAAAATATAATGAACGATGTACAATTATGCAGTGTGTTTTTTTTCCTCCATTCTATAATGGCATAATTGGCTGAAGGCTTTTTAAGAATCAAATTCTACAAGGAGACTTAAAATAAATGATAAGTTTTCTATTTTAAAAGATTTCTCATCACAGTTCTTTCAAACATATAAAGTTCCAAATACACATTTGTGCCTATTAGATACCTCTGATAGTGTTATAGTCGTCATCCTGATTACAAGTATGGTGATATTAGTAACTATAACTATTGGATAGCAATAGGTATCCTGGTAAGTAACTTTTTAAATTCACATTCAATTCAGAAACTTGAGAGTCAAGATTTGAACTCACCTGTATTTCTAACTGGTAGGAGTATATGGGAAAAATATTCAGTGTGTCAGTAGACCCTTAGTATAGATCGCATAAATAAATAGACACATGCAAGTATTAATATGTGTACAGAGAAAAGTAAATTTTTAAGAACAAACTATATACATATTATAATATTTGATAAAGAACACTATCCATCCTTCACTTATTTGGTACCAAATAAGATCGAAAGACTATAGCTGGTGCCTGTAATCCTAACTACTCTAGAGGCTGAGGCAGGAGGATTGCAAGTTGAGGGCCAACCTGAGCAACTTAGCAAGATCCTGTCTCAAGAAGAAAGAGAGCGCGAGAGGGAGGAAAGCAAAAGGGCCCGTGTGCTGGGATTCTCATGGTCCCTCCCCTTCCTTTACCGGTTCTCAGAACATGCCATTTCACTTGGCAGAAAGCCAAACCTTTGCCAAAATTGGTGGCAGCAAGTCCCCAGCCATCCTGTTTTGGTTCGCCAGTATCAAAACAAACAAACAAACAAAAGGTTAAATAGGTTATATAAAGAATGTTTCCAATCTACAGGAGGAGTAGCTGACAGCTGAGAACTTTAGAGACTTCAGAAGTTAAACAACTTCTACCCACATTTTTCTTCATCTGCTGCCCTTCCTACCACTCACAATATCTCTTCCCTAGCAAATAAAAGGTGATATAAAACTTGCATTTGTTTTGAACACTGTGTCTACAGCATGGCCCGGATGGTATTCTCGTCCTGAGCAGCACGCAATTCACCCTCCATCATTCCAAATTTCCCCAAATAGAAAAAGTCAGCATCAAGGTTCAAGCTATCACCAGGGCTTCTTTCCAGGGTTGAGGTGCTGAACAATATTTTCCTTCTGGAGAATTCCCAGAGGTTCTTCAGGGTTATTCGGGCACAGAGAACACGGGCCCACACCCTACAGCCTCCCGGCCTTCATTAAGACTTTGGACCTGTCAGCTGTGTGCCGGGGATCAGGCTCCGGGGACAGGCCTCATAGATTCAATATCAGTCTGGAAAATGCCCGTGTGAAACGGGAGCCAAAGTCACTCAGTTCCCTTTACAAGAGTGTCAGCTCCACTCAGAAACCAACCGTCTTGCCTGCCAGTGAAGGAAAAGAAAGCGCTTTGTCTCATTCGCTTCGTCACAGGAAACCATTTGATGGGCTTGACAGCTGCCACTTGCTGATTACGGGCAAACATCTTAGTGCGCGGTTTGTTGCATCGACAGGTCTCCGAACGATTCAGCAATTGTTTGGGAGAAGCTTGGGCACTTGGGTTGAGAATTTTCATGTCAACTAGCCCCAGCCATTGTCATGACTGGGAGTTGCTCTAGCGGAATGAAGGGAGCCGGGTGATGAGAACTCTGGGGTCTGCACACAGCCGCTTGGTTCTGAAGATCATTCTCTGTCTCGAGCTATTGAAGGGCTGGCGAGAGACGTCAGTGCCCCACACTAGCCCTACTCCAGGAACTCCCTCAGTCTCCCCAAAGCCTAGCATTTAGGCAGAAAGGGTTCATTTCCGATAGGAGGGTAATATATTTTCAACACAGCACATGCCTTTGGAATTTGTCATTTTCGAAACAATAACAAGAGATTCTTTTTCATTATTAAATTCTTTGTCTTTTTGCCAAGGCAGAGAGGGAGATAGAGGAAGAACAGAACAAGAGAAACAATACACTTCACTGGTGGATGTGAAATCTTGGCGTTCGAAAAATACATATTAACAACTGAAAAACGAAGGCACAGTGGAGAGTGTCACTGACCTGCTGAAGTTTGTTTTCCGCTTTGTCCTGGGCATGAGTCTAACTACACTTCCCAGAAGCCCTTTCAGTCAGGTGTAATTGTCCAGGGTGGTGGCTAGTCACGCTAAGCCACACTGCCAGGCCCACTTCAGGAGGTGGGCGTGCCTCCTCCACACCGTCTCCCTCCTGACAAGGAGAAGCCTGGACATGCCTAGAAGCAACATCGCCACGCTGGGGACAATTCTCCTGGGAGGACTCGACAGGGAATGCAGAGAAGGAACCCATATCTTCCAATCACTACAGAGCAGAGCGGCCTGCCTCTGAACTGTTAATGACAGAAAGAAATTTCTTCGTCCTTTTCGTCACTGCACTGTCAGGTCTCTTTGTTACAGCGGCTTAGCCTTTTGCCCACCTAATGCAGAAAGGATTCGCAAACCAAAATGAAGGGATTCTTGTAGTCCCACCCTTCCCTTACCAGCTCTCAATACATCATGCATCACTTGGTGGAAAGCTGCGCCTTTGCCAAGACTGGAGGCAGCAAGTCCCTCAGCCTCCCAAATCCACGCTCAAGAGAGAAGCTTGTGCTGGGCTGCCGGGTTAGCTCCTCAGAGCTGTGTCAGGAGGTCTGACGCTCCGGGGCTGCAGCTGAAGGTACTCAGGATGGTGCTGCCAAGTGACGTCCTTCTGAGCAGGGGCCCTCCCGCCCACGCCCAGGACTTCTGTGTCTCCTACCAGGAGGCCAGCGAGGAAGAGGAAGTGCAGGAGTCAATGCACTGTGGGCGTTGCTAGGCTACCTGTAGCTTTAAGACTCACATCTGAGAAGAGAATGATTGCTTTCCCCTCGAGAATTCTGTATGGACAGTTATTCACAGAATGAGGCATAATTTCTTGCCCCGGGACAAGCAATGAGTTTAATTCCTCCTCTGGGATATTTTTATCTTCGATTAAAAATACTGCTAGAGATCAAAGAACTTGATGTATCTGGATTTTAAATGGCATAGTCCTGTAGAGATTGCAGGCTAAGTGCTGCCCCTTCATAATACACAAGGAGAGTTTGTATCTCTCGAATCGGCTATGACCTCCAAAAGCTTAAGATAAAAAATTACTGTGTGTTGTTAATTCATGTTCAGGTTCAGTAGAAGTTTCCTGCAGTAGTAGAAATGTTCTCTATCTAGATTAGTCAACTTTCCTTTGCTGTGACCAAAAATCTGAGAAACTCAACTTAGATTAAGTGAGACCTATTTTGGCTCATAGTCTCAGAAACGTCAGTCCGTGGTCAGCTGGCTCCGTCGCTTTCAGGCCTGTGGTGAAGGAGAAATACCACGGCCAGAGGGTGTTGTGAAGGAAAGCTGTCCACTTCTGGGCAGCAAGGAATGAAACAGGAAAGTGCCAGAGAGAAGGGGGCTGGACAGGTCTTCCTTGGAGACAAGATTGTGACCCCATGATCTCCCTTCAATTAGGCCCCACCCCCTCAGTCCATTCTGCCGTGAACTCATCGGTGGGTTCATCCACTGAAGCTTGGTGCCTTCACACCCAATCACGTCCCAAAAGCTCGCCCGCTGGCGACCACGCCTTTACCACCTGATCTCTGGGCCACACTTCAAACACGAATCATGACGATATCTGTGCTATCCAATATAGTAGTAGCCAAATGTGGCTCATAAGCACCTGAAATATGAACAGGAAATGAAAAACTGAGTTTTTAATTGTATTTCATTTAAGATATTTATATTTGAGTAGCCATCTGTGGTTAGTGGGCACCGAGTTAGACAACACACCTTTGTTCGAAGGATAGATGGTGAATATTTTAGGCTTTCTGAGCCATGTGTTCTCCGTGACAACACTGAATTCTGTCATTCTGCTGGAGCAACAGCGACAGACATCCTTATATACACATTACTCACACGTTATCAGCCACGTTGATGTTCCAGGAAAATTTTATCTATAAAGATAGGAAGCTGATCTAGGCTCACAGACAAATTTGCAGATACTGTTCATGATGTTTTCAGCTAATAAGGCTGAGAAGTAGATTCCCGACAAATGACGATGTATTTCAATCTGGATTTTTCTCCCTTTTCCAGTTAAGATCTTACCTACAAGATTTAATTTCAAATACGAGCATTTCACAATCTGTCAGGAGTTGGTAGAACACACTCCAGAGCAGGATGGCCCTCCTTCGTCATGCCCCCACAGAATGCTTTCCAGAGCCAGACAGCCACTTGCTTGGCCCTCGTGGCACAGCCTTCCTCACCACTGGTCCGGGCGCCCTCTCGACCTTTTGAGGATGGCATCTGCCCTCATCAGATCTGTGCCCTCGTATAGCTCACAAGTCTGAGGAAAAGTTCCCTGGCCAGTTTGATTTACTGAACTGAATCTCTCCTTTCAAAGCTCATTACCACCTTTATTTCATGCCAAGATTTAAAGACTAAAAAGATAAATAAATCAAAATGTCTTTTTACCACATGTTAAAGGCAAATCAATACATTCAATTTCCCAGAGCCTCAGGAAACCCTGTTTTATTTTTTAATTTTACCTCAAAAGCCATAACTGGTGTGCACTATATACTGTACATTAGCCCTCAGTGGGGAAGAGAAATTGAAAAAAGAGGGTTCCAAGGCCAAGGAGCCATAGCAATTGAAGAATCTGGAGCATTCTCAAAAGGAAATGCTTTGCATGACCAAACCTTTGAGTTAATATTAAAGACACATTTAATTTTAGCTCACATTTGCACCCTAAAACATTGTCATGTGCTTTAGAGAAATGTCGCCTTATCTGCTAGCACTGACAGAGATCATTGTGGCCTGGAGAATAAATGCTGAGCATGAAGAAAGACACTGAGTTTGTATCACATCTTCAAAGCAGATGGTTAACAGTTTCCCTCGGTGGCCATTCAGGAGGAAAATGGGTCTTTCTATGCAGCTATAACAGCGACAACATTGAACCCAAAATGGCTACATACAGATGGTGTTGAGTACAGATTTGAAACAAAATGAATGGTGGCCCCTCTATGTGTTCTTGCCTTTTTTCTTGGAGGTTGTCTTAATTACCTTTTCTTGTTGCTGAGACAAAATACCAAACGCCCAAAGCTAAAGGAGGAAAAGTTTACTTGGCTTACAGTTTGTAGAGATTTCAGTCCACAGTCAGCTGGTCCCCAGGCAGGGAGGCCCTGCGGAGGGCCTCGCAGAGGAGAAACAGTCTGTGGTGTGATAGGACAGACAGAAGGCCGCAGGCAGCAAAGAAGCAAAACAACTTCTTTCTGTCCCTTTGTATCCCATCCAGGTTACTCACCTTTTGGGTGGTGCCACCCACACCCAGGATGGGGCACTCAATTCCAGCATCACATCCTTAATCCCAGTATCGCACCCCCTAATCCAGCCACCTTTGAAACTCCCCACATACGATTGGGTGAAGCTTTGGGGGAACATCCAGACATAAGCCATAACAGAGATTGTGCTATCTCCTCCACTTAACATTAAGAAGTGTCTTCAAAGCACAAATGGCCAATAAGTCCATGGAAAATCATCATCATCTTTGTCCTTGACAGACATGCAAATCAAAACAGCTCTGAGAGTCCATCTTACTCCAGAAAGAAGGGATATCATGGAGAACACAAAAAATAACAAACTCAGATGAGGAAAGAAAGGAGCCCTTCTACATTGTAGTTGGGGATGTAAACAAATACAACCACTATGGAAATCAGTATGGAGAGTCCTCAAAAAATAAAACCAGAAATCCCATTTGACCCAGCTGTTCCCCTTGTAGGTATTTTTCCAAAAGGGTTGAAGACATTATATTGTACTGACAGGTGCATACCCATGTTTATAGCAGCACAATTCACAGCAGCTAAATTTTAGGAATGGTCTATATGCTCATCAACAGATGGCTGGAAAAAAAATGTGGTGTTTACACACAGTGGAGTACTACTCAGCCATAAAGAAGGATAAATTTGAGTTATTTGTAGGAAAATGGATGCATCTTGAGACCATTACATTAAACAAAATAAATCAGACATAGGAGGTTAAATAGCACATGGTTTCTCTTATATGAAAAACCCGAAGCATAAATAATTTAAAGAGCAAAGTAAAGGGAGATGATAGGACACAGCAAAGTAGTCTAAGTGGAAATGGGAAGGTGACCCTGGGGGTGAGACAGACAGAAGAAGGGGAGGGGAAGAGAAAGTAAATAGGATCAAGTTTCCATGTGCACATGCACAAACTGCCCATGATAAACGTATTCATTACGTATCACAAACATGTCCTAACAATTTTTTTAAAGAATATAGTACAGACATACAAAAGAAGTCTCCTCCAAGCATTGCCTGGTTGTAGGACTTCTTGAAAGTCATGCAGAGGAAGCATCCTGATCGCACCAGAGCGAGGTCTAAGTGAAGAGCAGCAGTGTGCCGCGTCCTCACTGCTCTCGTCCACTTCGCTGTCTCTTCCCTTCCAGTACTTCAGAGGCACCTGCTGAGCCCTGAGCCTCCTGAACTGCACTGCGCCATCTCCATCTGTTAGAACGACCCAGAGATGTCAGAGTGATGAGCGGCCAGGTCACACCAGAAGCCAGTGATGTCACCCTTGGAGGTCGAGTCAGCAGGCACACGCAGGAGGAGAACTAGGAGAGAGTCCTGGCGACGCTGCACCCTTCTGGCATTCTAGCGAAGAGAAGGAAGAAGAGTACAGGGAAAGGGAAGGGAAAACAGGGGTAGGAGAACTGTGGGCCCAAAGGAGACTGGGGTGGCTTCCTGCCCCTGCAGACCTTCACCTCTCCAGGCCCCACTTTAAGCTGCCTTTGGAGCCATCTTGGTATGTGATCACCAACCCAGGTAACCTGTCGGGAGCATTTGGAATGTTCCAGAAGGAGTCAAATGCACAGTTAAAAATCCTGCCTCCTTTGTTTTGGGCTGAGGACTGCTGGAGCCCTCTCACCACAGGTTAGGAAGCTGCTGGGAATCTCTCCTGCCCCACTTGCTCCATCTGCAAGGGCCTTTCCTCCTCTGTGCCATAATGTGCTCTCTTGTCCAACAAGGGGGCAGCCAGTCACTCCCAGGAACCCCCAGCCAAGGAAGGCACATTCCCCGCCTCATGCCCACAAGGACAAACTGAGTCTCTCAGAGCCCCTAGAGGTTGTTTGGACTGAAGAGTCCCACAGTCTCCCAACTGCAAAGAGTGTGAGCAATAAGACAGTCCCCCAAATGCCAGGGAGTCCTGCACTGGACACAAGAGACCTGTTACATTCAGTGGGGAAAGTAATCACACTGCATCACAGAGTCATTACGAGAAAAGCGTCTCTCATACAGTGAGGACTTCAACAACTCCACAAGCTAGGAATTGTTATTTTTATATTATATAAACATTATAGTGTAGGTAGAGTGTGCACACATACAGCGGCATCTTGGTACTCATCGCTAGCTGGTTCTAACCGGAAGGCACGACGGCCACCAAAAACAATGCACACCAAACAAATTGCTTTGGCTGGAGAGAACAGTGAATCACAGGAAGTCACCACCAAGTCGTAGCTTGAAGATCGAGGACCAAGCAAACGCCAAGTACCAGGACACAATTTCCATGTCAAAATGGGTCAAATGCCAAATTCAACAAGTCTCAAGACAGTCAACTACCAGAGTGTGACTGTACACACACAGGTATCCACAGATATGGGTGTATCTCACAATATCACACATGGTACGTAGTGCCACAATGCTGAATGTCAGTGCTCAGTCAGCGTTAGCTTTTGGTGTCAGAGTTACTGCTCCTGCGACGATTCGACTTTCCGCAGCGGTGAGGAGGAGCAGCCGACACAGCCATCGCGCCCCGGACGTGGGCCGCTCCGTGGAAGGGGGCAGCAGAGACCCTCCCACTTGCTCTGTCACAGCTTGGAGACCAGTGACTCGGAGGGAGCAGGCGTCCTCTGAACCAGAACTGGAGGCTGTGTGTGGGCAGGAGAAGGCCACAAACAGAGAAGGCACAGCTGCAGTCAACGACCAAGGCCCCTGGGTGCACACTTCGAGTGTCCCAGGGAGGCCTTGAGATCCAGCTCGGCCCTGAAATTTTTTTATAAATAAAATAAAAGCTCGGCAGCGTGGGTGCTCAGGACGAGCAAGTCACAGCCCAGGAGCCACGGTCCCCTCAAGTCTGGACCCGCCTCCACACTGCGGAAGAAACGCTCAGGTCAGGAGCCGAGGAGGATGTGGGCGCTGGGGCCCAGCGGGACTGTTTCTTCTTTTATCTTAGAGAAACCTGGAGTTCGGCATGTTCAATTACGTTGTATAAATTAACGTCTCAAACAGATTTAGCAGCTGTCACATAAGAAAAGCATTTATTTTAATATGCTGATACACACACACACACACACACAAGCACAATTTTTCAAATTGTCAAGCCATTAGAAATCAAAGAATTCAGAATGAGTCTCTGACACAAGTTGAGTGATTTCCAGACAATTTAAGATGTAACATTCAGTTTCACTGTTTATTGAAAAATCATTTAAGTTTTTCTCTTGTTTTAAGGAAAAAAAAGAAAAAAACTTACGTGTAGCTGCACTTCTTCCCAACAAGTTAAAAACTGACTTTGGTGATACTTCTAAATCTTTAGGTGTTTAGATGCCTCCAGACTGGCCCTTCAGACTGCCGGGGGCCAAGGGCCTACTTGAGTCAAGGTGCTAAGTGCTAAGAGAGGTTTAAACTAAATACTTACTAACGAAATTGTCGGGATAAGGATCTACTCAAGACACAGTATCTGAGTACAAATAAGGAAGTACTGTAGTTCTGTATTCATATTTGCTATCTTAGGAAATAATAAATGAATACGTGTTCACTGATAGAATTAAATCCTCCAAGCAATATCCAAATCTCATTTTCTAAAAATTCACCTCGTCCAGCCAAAGGGATAAGGACTTGCTATTTGTTTTGTATTTAGAATGTCCTAATAATAAAATTTTCAAAAGCAGAAGAATTGAGGATCACTTGACTACACTTTCTTCAGAAGAGTTCAGGACACAAACTGTTCATTAACAAAAGCAGAAATGTCCCTGCGGGGAAGTTTTGGCTTTCAAAAATGTAATTTTCATAATACACAGAGCCAAAGCACAGTACAATTGCATATCAGATTATAATAGAGAGATACGATTTGAAATTCAAGTGCTTACCACGCCTGGTCCACGGGTGTGCGTTTCCATGCTGCATCCAATGAATCAATGACAACAACTTGGAATTGTGTTACTAGCAGAATAAGGTATCTGAGGAATAGTTTACTTTAACTGAAAGTTTCTTGGAAGATTAGTTATTCTGAATACAAATAATTCTAGACATAATGTGTAAACAGAGCACGAAGTTAAGGTGGGCGATAGTTTGATGTTTGTCCAACACTGTACCCAACTCCAAAGGGATGTGGCCAGGAAGTTCTTCATATTATACATCCAAGGAGTCTGTGTTTCATAATGGAAAACAGGACCAGGACAGATAATACCACACAGATAGAGGATGCTATGTACATCGAGACCTCTGCTACCCGATCCCCATCCAAGATGCCAAAACTAGAACTCTCAGAAAACTTACAGTAGCACTTGAAAAATAACATAACTGTATTCATAGCAATCTAACCATATATCAGAATTGTAGTGTCTTGCAGGCAAATGAAACTCAGAGATGGTAAACTAACTCCTTAGTAGAAGAAGAACTAGATCTGTGAAGACAAGAAGGAGA
The DNA here is from genome assembly GCA_004026905.1 of Hystrix cristata. Lineage (NCBI taxonomy): Eukaryota > Metazoa > Chordata > Mammalia > Rodentia > Hystricidae > Hystrix > Hystrix cristata. The sequence continues at coordinate 43,945 of PVJO010007230.1, forward strand.
CGACCAATGTTGTGTGACTGACTCCCGCAAAGTCCTCTTTAATTTCATCTTCGCCACTCATGCCAGCAGCTGTATGAGGCCCAGAAATCAGCATCTTTCATAGTGAGGGGCAGAGGGTTAGCTGGTGGAGCCGGGCCCACGGCTGGGAAGGACCAGGGAGCGATACCGAGTTTCTTTTCCCTTCCCTGTGGTCTAAAGTGCCAGCTCCGAGTGCATGGGAACAGCTTGTGCTCCAAGTTGCTTTTCTTTTTTTTTTTATATAGTGTTAGTATATGCAAATGTAAAATGCAAATACTAGGATTCATCCAGCAATTTGATATGCAGTGAGTCCTTCCTGAAGGAGATCCTTGGGAAAGGAAGGCACTGGATGTGGGGAACGGAAGAGGCACAAATAAGATAGATTTTAGGAAGAATGGAAAAGCAGAAAGAAATAAAAATCACTTCAGAGACACTCGGGTGACCCTGAGAAGCTGGCTGGAGGGGAAAGACTCAGTGAGGGTGGGAGGTGATACATTTGAGCATGAAGTTATTATGGTGGCTAGAGGTGACAGAATTCATCTTTCTCTATTTCGAACACTTGTATTCCTTTGCCTCACATACACATAAAAGTGGAAAAGAAAGAATTCTAAAACGCTCGTCACAAGGGCTCAGCAGTAGTACATACTTAGTATGTATCAAGCCCTGGGTTCAATCCCCAGCATCAAATAAATGAATAAAATATTAATCACAAAAGTTACAGAAGACCAAAGTCAAGAAAGCATTTCCTTCAGTACGTCCATGTTATAAGCAAAATAAATCAGAAACTGAAACTTTTCTAAAATGTAAGCAAATATAAATAGCAAATACTGATAGAACAGCAATAGTTATACTTAGACTTGGATTTTTCCCTTTTGCCCCTTTTTTTCCTTTTTCTTAAATTAAACATATTTGGTTGTGTAATGTTTCAGGAATTCAGGGAAAAAATAGAGGAAAAAAATGAGAATTACTCATGGACTCATGTACTAGATCTAAGAAATATTTTCCTTAACTAAATCTTTGCTTTAGTTATCTTTTTCTTTTTTAAGAAAAATACTTGAGTTGGAACACCCGCATTTCACTATCCAACCCCCACCTCCAAAGATGGACAGTGACTTGACTGCATTTTCATATTTCACACAGACATAAAACTAAGCAAAATGTAGTAACGTTTATATATCTTTAAATGTACAAATGTGATGAATTACATTAAAAGATTCCCTAATGTAAACCATCCTGCGACAGTGGGATAAACACTAATTGGTCAAAAACTGTATTTTCAAAATATGTTTATAGATCTTGTTTAGTAATTGTATAAAAGATCCTTGCGTTCATAGCCATAGTTGATGATGGCCTATAATTGGGCCTTGTTTTATCTTATTTGTTCGATCTTATTATCAAGCTTACACATACAAAAATCTTCTGGAAAATCATCTTCTGTCTATTCTTTGAAAAAGTTTATACAAATAGTACTGATCTGTTCTTTGAAGTTTTTGTAAACTCAGTTGAACTGACCTTCTGTGTTTTATTTATTTCTTTTTTTGAGGGAGAGGAATTTAGGGGAGCCTGTAGATTATTAATTCCTTTCTTTTGTAGACTATAGAATGATTTAGGCTTTTTGTTTCATCAATTTTGGAATTAATATTTTTTAGGAGATTGTCCATTTTCCCTGTTTGCAAATTTGTTGTCAGGAACTAACCCACAGGACCTCGTTTGCAGGCTGTATGGTTTCCATCAGAGGTTTATGGTGTGTTTCTCTTCCTTACTTTCCTTCCTCTCCTGCTTGAGCATTCTCGCCAGAGACCGCTTTATCCATCTTTTTAAACAACCAACTGCTTTATCTCTCTTTCTAAGGAATGAGTTTGATGTTCTGTATCATTACTTTCTTTTCTAGTTCATTAAATACTATGCTTATCTTTACAATTTCCTTCCTTCTGCTTGTTCTGTGGCTGTTTGCCTGGTGTACTGTGATGCCTTCTTAGCTCATGAATATTTCAATTTTCTCATTTTCTCACATATGCAACAGAGACCCTAAATGTTCATTTATAGAATCATTCAGGCTGTACCCTACCAGTTTCATTCCTATTTGAGGTATTTCATAACATCTATTATTATTTCTATTGCCCTAAGAGTTTTAAATTTCTATCGTGGAATATATCGAACCCATACAAAAGCAAACACAGCCTCACACTGACTCTTCCCTGAATGTTTGCAGCCCAATGTCACCTGGAAATGGCCTTTCTAATACATGCTTTGGAGTAGTAAAGTTTCCTGGTTATTTTTATTATAGAAAGTCATGGATGTGTCTTATTTCTTCCCCCAGAAGACGCAAACTATATCTGAAATAGCTTCGTGCCATGCAAAGGGAGGGCTCAACAAATCTGCCTGAACAAAAGTATTTCGGTCCCATAAGACTAGATTAAAAGCAGCCCATTCGCCGAAAGGCAGCCCTAGCTTCATGCACAGTTAAAGAGTAATTGTAAGCCAGAAATGGCGGCCCACGCCTGCAACCACGGCACTCTGAGAAGATAAAGGACAGGAGGATGGCAAGTGTGAGCCCTAGCTAGGCAACTTAGCAAGACCCTGTCTCAAAATTAAAAAAAAAAAGAAAGAAAAGAAAAAGAAAAAGAGCTGGAGATGTAGCTCGATGTGAAGGCCCTGGGTTTAATCCCCAGCATTGCAAAAAAAAAAAAGCTTTGTACCCTGTCCAAGTGCCCTTCTCAGATGACGGGGACATAGCTCAGCACAAAGACCCTCAGTTCAATTCCCAGTACGAGAAATAATAATAATTTTTAAAATATACTTCTCAGTTTTATCACTCCAGCTTCCACATTGGACCCTCCAGGCAAGTTCAACGCTGTGGCACAAGCAGCATCTTGGGAGCTAACGGTGCTGCCCGTGGAAGCCCGAGCTGCTTTTCAAATTTCCTGGCTTCCCAGCAATCCTTGCCCTGCCGCTTGGTTTCCAAAAGGTTCAGTGTGTGTGCTCCAGGGAAGAAACAATCCAAGCCGCATCCGCCGCACTGCCAGGCCCAAGAAAAGCACCGCGGAGCTCCACGGGAATAAGAAGTTGTTGCCACACAGGGGAAGATTCCAAAGCCTTCGCACTCCACCACCACGGGCTCGGCGGTTTCTAAGAATAGCATGTGCTGCGGAAAAAAAAGAAAAAGAAAAAAAAGTACTGGCACCAGGCATTGGTCTTTAATTGTCTCCAGGCTTTCAAATAGAAACAAGCTGAACCGGAAGTACTCTGGAACCCGGTGCCGCCTTGCTCCATGTGGACCAGGATGGGGAAATGGTGCAGCCTCTGAGACAGCGACTCCAGGAGCCAAACCCTGAGCCAAGGTGTCACCTGAGAGAGGGTTTCCAGGACAAGATAGGTGCACCCAAAGTGGAAGGCCGCCTCCCAGTGTTATCAGGTGGGTTCCCATATTCCTGGGTTCTTCCCCTCCTTGAGCAAGGAATTGAATGAGGGGGGCAAAGAGTAGTTCTAAAGTTTTATTTAAAATTATAGAGAAAAGAAGAAAAGGAAGGTTGAGCATAACAATAGAAACACCAAAATATGTACCAGGTCTAAAAGGCACGGTAGGGGTTACCACAGAAAAGACAGAATAGCTGTGGTGCTGGGTATGCAGACACCTCCATGGGAGGGAAAAGAGAGAGCCCCCTCCCTGGCAGCGCCTTAGAAAAGAAGGGAAGTTGCTTCTAGTATTGTTTCTACTTTTGGAATGGAGTTCTCCTGGAAACTCGGGAGAACTCCCTACAGTTCACTTGAGGGGGCGGGTGCTTGAAATTGGCGCCTGAGGCTGACGTCAGGTCCAAGCCACTCCCCCAAGGCTGACTTCAGGTCCAGGCTATCCCCCCGGGCCTGACATTATGTCCAAGCCATTCCCCTCAGGTCACGTTCCTTTGCCAGCCAGCCTTAGCCAAGCCCTATTCCTACCTCAAGGGGCAAGGCCTCACCCCGGGATTCCCAGAGGCTCACTAGGTCCCTGAGATATGACACTTCCCCTCCCAAAGCTAAAGCTGGCTGTCGAACGCTTCATTCCATTGCCTTTTCTTAAGTTTAAATGAGTTTATTGGTCCTAACTCAGATACTACAAGTAATTCACTTTCCTCAAAAAACAGTGTTGGCCTTCTACCCAGAAGGCCCCTCAGACTAGCCGGACATGTGCGCTCGGCCCCTCCGTTCTCAGGTCGGCAACCTTCCCCAGCAGCCACCCGACAGGAAGGAAGAACGTGCTCGTTGGCTGCAGCGGGGCATGACTGTGTTTAGTGTGTTTCAGTGAGTCTGTGGATGCTCATACGTGTGCCAAGTTTCAGACCAAAAACAAATTCCCAAACTCAGGCCACTGCTTCTGAATAAAATGTTTTTCATGCAAGAGGTCACAGACTCCAATTCTATTCCGCACTCTTTCCAGTTTAATCATTTCAGGAAAACAAGATTTTTTTCCCCTGTAAGATTTCTAGTATTTGTGAAATTACTCTTACTTGGAAACATAAGGTAAACCAACACTCAAGCTTTTCTCGCCCCAATTCCTAGACAAACACACTCTATAAAAGGAGTGGTGAGGTCTGAGCTTCCCAGAAAACCAAAGTCAATGCCTGACAGGTTGCATCAGCTTCGCTCCTTCCAAAGTGTTTATTGTTCATCCAGTAAGGGAAATATAAATGAAAATGGAGCCCTTTTCTTTCATGTGCAAAATATTTCATAACACAAGGAAGTCAATGGCTTCTCCACCAGTGAGAGAGGCATCCACTAATCAAGAGAACCGAATTTAATATGATTGCTAAGGCCGACATAACTCTAAATAATTAACAGCAGGGCCCTTCCAACCCAAACTCTAGCATAAAACCCAAAACCAAATTGAAAACTTTCTGTTTTAGAAACATACAAAGCCATAGAAATCTCACACCAGGGAGTGAGATAGACACGAACAGGGGTAGCCCTTCAGAGCAGTTAAGCCCTGGGTCTCCCCAGGGCTCTGTCCTTGGTTGCCATCATCAGCGTATGCAGAAATGTGTCATCCCTCCCTCTTCTCCCCAGCCAGTGAGACTTACCTGCCCAAACCAGGTTACTAAAGCCAGAGCAGAGACCAGTTGCCCTTGTCCAAGGTCAGCAACCAACCGTCAGTTATCTATGCCACTTGCCAGACTGTTCTGAGCTCAGAGATCTTAGCATGTTTACTTGCACATAAACATAAATGTTTGTTGAATTCAGTAGAATCACTGTTCTCAACTGATCTCCATTGCTCAATCATTTCCTAATATCCAACTGATCAACTACCAACCATCAATTGGTCCTTCTCTTGGTATTTTGGCCAACAAGGTACATTTCTCAGAACACTCGCCCAACTGACCTTCCAGCCCCTGAACGTGTTACGGTCTCCACTGGCACCTTAGAATGGCCTCTGCGTGGTGACAAGTCTCACCTCTCTCCAGAGTCTGACATCTCTTCATCCATCCAGAGCTATCCATGCTCAGTGTGACATGGAGGAGTGGGTGACGTGACAGGGAGAGGCTGTGGAGTAGGAGGAAGTAATTGACATGTGTTTCTCCACCTGCTCTGTACCAGGCATTGAGCCTGTTCTTTTGTTCTTAAAGAATGTCGGAGACTAGGGAAATGGTACTTCCATTGTCTGACTCTTGGGAACATCACTCCAGGAAATCAAGATCCCAAGTCTTCACAAATGAAAAAAACTATGCCATTCTACTTCAGTGATTTTTAATTTATGATTTTAAGTTACAAGAGTTGATTAATATCCATAATGAAATTTTTACCCATCCGCAACAAAGAGAAAAAATAAAGGCCATAAAATGTGTGTTTCCATGAGGCTGAAATAATTCTATTCAAAGCACATTCTTTTGTTTTGAGACAATAGGAGATCCACAGTGTTTGGAGGAGCAAAGCCATCTTGCTGACAAACCAGCCCCATTTTGCTCATCACCCAAAGTGTCGATCACTGCGGGGATAAGCTTTGCGAGAGGAGAGGTGTGTTGATGGAGCAGCCAAGCACAGAGATAGAGGCACAAATCTTAATCCACTTCCCTTTCAGGGAGGACCTGTATGAGATAGAGAATCATGGTGGTCCAAGGCGTGGGGAAGTAACAGAGGCGACGCAGCACATGGTCTGCACACGCGTAGTCACTCTTCACTACTCTTCATAGAATGCATGTTCAGAAAATAGCAGCATTGGCCTGCTCTTGAGGACAGAGTGTTTGGCCCTTTGCGGTTGGAGAAGTTACCCAGCAAAATCTGTACAAGCCCGGGTGAGTGAGTGGTGGCTTCAACTGGTTTAAGCTATACAAAAGAAGCCTCTGTGCCTCTGCAGAGCTACTCAGGCAAGCTTATCAGCACGACCCGCAGGTCAGAGCAGCTGCCCACAGCTCGGCTAGCAGAGACTGATAATATGCCGCTCAGCTCCAAGGAGGCGATGTCTAAAGTTGACTAAAGCAAGCGAGTTGAATTTAGAAACCATCCACTCAGGTTGTCTCTCACTTTCCATATTTTTCTAGCAAGAAGTGTGCAGTTGAAATGCATAGAAGAAGAAGTGTATAATGTATTGTCAAAATTATCCTTCAAAATCGGAAATTACCAAAATGAATCCAATAGCCCATTATTTCTTCACAAATCCATCCCTGGCCTATTTTTCCTACATCCCTGGAATAGCTTGCTGGTTCTACTAATTGGTATGTGTGGTGAAGTATTTGGTTATTTGAAAGTGCCACATCATTTAAGAAAATGAAAACCTTCTCTTGAGACCAGAGTCTTGCTCAGCTGAGGAGCAGTGAACTCCATGGTGTCACATGCTGCCCGCATACACTGGCAGTTGTCACACTATGTACCTTAAGCTTTCCCCTTCCCTGTGTTTACGTTAACCTCAGGGCAGTCTGTGAAAAATGCTCTATAATGATTCTGAAGACATTGTGCAACCCTTTTTCCTTTGTTCTCTCACAAATGAATTTAAGCAATATACTCAAGTTTTGAGTTCTCTCCTTCTTAGGAAATTAAATAATAAGGAAGCTTCTTAATTCTTTCAAAAATTAAGCACAGAAGCCAAAGTCATTGATGAAATCATCCTAACCCTTTGACTTATTCCCCCCAAAATGGCATGGGGGGCAGGGAACCTAAGCTTTCACTGGCTTCTCTGTGGAATTTTCATCTTAGCTGAAATAATAACTTAAAATCAATAAGTGACTCAGTCAAAGCATCAGTAATCCAATAAGGAACGTATTTACTTTGTGGGTTACAGGCAACCAGGGAAATACTATAATAGTTAAATTTAAAAAAAAACTCAAATGTTCCATAAAAAGTGTATAAATTACTTTTTCATTCATGGAGCAAAAATTGTCTTAAATCTTCTAGGTTAAAAGAATTTTCTAAAAAGTACAGAAAAATAAATAATTCATCAAAGTGGTGCAAAATCGAGAAAACAGTACAATAAAAAAGCAAGAGCCACTTCACCGGCTATTAAACGGACAACTTCCTTTGGCGCGCTCAGTTCACAGCCCTCGTGGGAGGGTTTATTAACTTACGGGGCTAGTTCACATGCATTAACCCTAACTGCCCTTACCGTTTACACAGCTAATCTGTAAAAGCACAGCTGCTTTTGCACACGTGTGTGTGAAATTACAACTTTTTCCCTTAATATCTCCATTGCTGCAGCCAGACAGCAGTATGAGCACACGTCATTAGTACTTAAGTATTTCTGTTCACTTACACTGTGTTTCTCACACTGCGGAAAATTGAAATAAAGCTGCAGCAGCCTCGTACATCTAAGCACTGGCCTGGAACAGTAGGCGTTTTCTCATGCATCTTCTGAAGCGGCATCTCAGGAATCCCGACTTTACACCATTGAATGAGCTCACGGTGAGCCTTCATCCCCACAAAGATGGCACCTAGTGCAAAGAAATAGCAACCGTGTGATCACTGTTTCGTGTCCGTTTGGACAAAATCACTCTGGCAACGCGTGAATGCCTTCTGTCCACAGGGCAGGGCTGCATCCTCCTCTGGGCTTTCTCTGTGGCCCGTTTGCTAAACAGCAGGGTAGCTGGGAACAAGCTTGCAAGGAGCCGAGGAGCGAGAGGAGAGAGGGCCCCGCAGGCGACTACAGCAGTGACCTGCAGCTCATTTGCACACCTCCCTCCCGTCCCCGCCATACTCCTGAGTGGGTGGCTAAGGACTTGGCCCTGTTCCCCGCAGCCGCTGCTAATGTCGAAGAGGCAGCACCAGGCCGGACGCCAGAGGAGAGGACGTGTGGCCGATTCGCATTGCGGGGAGCACAGGACTGCCTAGGTGAACAGTATCAGACGATTCTGTCTGGGCACAGACGCCTCCTGTCCTGTGACAACGTCCCGAGCCAGCACAAAGATAAGTTGCCTGATGTTTTCAAATCACATCTCCTTGGGGTTGGGGACTTAGCACACGTGGTAGAGAGCTCATCTAGCAAGTGCAAGGCCCTGAGTTCGATCCCCAGCAACCCCTGCACCCCAAAAACCGAAAAAACATACCTCTGTGTGAACTCCCAAACAGCCTTCTTCATTCATGTCAGCTGGCCTTTGGGGCCTTCAACAAGGACATGAAAGACATTGCTGTTGCTGTTGTTGTGGTGGTGGTGGTGGTGGTGGTTTAAAAGAAAAGAGAAAGGATGAGAGGAGCTTTGATGCCAGCTTGGGGGAAGGCTGGCACGGGACTGTGTGTGCACCTCCAGCAGCAACCACTCACTTGCTGGGCCCCCAGATGGGAGAAGAGACCATCCTCAGGCCACCTCAGGGAACCAATGGGCTTCCCTTGCTACAATGAATGGGTCTGACAGTGACGGTGCATCAAACACTGTTGATCTTATTTTGGTTTCTGACTGGACACAGATGCAGTCACACCTTAGAGACAGTCACAGAATGCTTGACAGAGTAGCACTGGGGTCCAAACCAAGCATCCATCTGATACAAACAGTAAGCACCGAGACACAGAACTAACCTCACTCTTCTCTCTGTCTCGTTCCTACCACAGGACGTGGCAGTGCTTGGCAATGACAACGCGGGATTCAGACAGCACCTCTTCGTGTCTCTGCTCCTTATGTAGAAGTGGATGGACAGACTTTTGTGAGAGCTGGTGGTGCGTACATGAATCCTGATAGCGGTGACACTCCTCCAGGGCCTGTCCAGTCTCACAGCCACCTGGGGCCCCTGACGAGCCACAGGCACCTGCATGCAAACTTCCCAGGGGACCAGCCAGCCTGTGGAGACAGGGCCTCCTGGGCGACACTCCTGAACTCTAGTTTGTCCTCCCCAGCTTGCTCACAGAACACTTGCCCTGACCCTCCCTAGACTCCGACACCTGCCTGGGGGAGGAGAAGATGAGCAGAGGTATGCAGAGGCCAGCAGGGGCCCGCTACCATCAAAATAACTTACCCCATATAGCTAGAGGCTTGTCTGTTCCCAGTGAAGACATAGCTGGCAGTCAGAGATCTTGATTCCAAACAGATACAGTGCTACAAAAGAAGCATCGCACATAAGGTCTAACATATTGAAGGGTGCAGAGCCATGTTAGAGGAAATATGTTAGATACATGTATACAGACATGTATATGCTTGCGTACATATGTGTGTATATGAGACCGTGTACATATACAAGTTGAATATCGTTTATCTGAAATGCTTGGAACCACAGAAGGCTCAGAATTGGGAATTTTTCATATTTTAGAATATTTGGTAGGCTTTACCATTGAACATGAGCAATCTGAAAATCTAAATGCTCCCAAATCCAAAACTTCCAAAAATTTTCAGATTTCAGACCACTTTAGATCTCATAATTTCATATTACAGATGCTATACCCATACATACATATATGTTCACACAGGTATATATATACTGTGGTGCCTCGGTTCAAGAATTTAATTCTTTCCACGATTCTGGTCGCAAACCAAATTGGACAAGAACCAAATCAAATTTCCCCATGAGGTCAAAGTTGAACCTAACCATTGAATTTTACCATATATGTATGTATGTATACTAGAAACTTTATTTAATAAAAATACATTATGTGTCATGCAAGTATTTTGCAACATGTAATAAAATTTACTGTCATTTTCTGTCAATCATGAAACTCTAGGCTTATTTGAAAAAGGAAAAACAAGTAGTAACGTTAAACCCTAAATAACAGGGACTCGACTCGAACTTTGTGTTTATCCAGTATAACCCGAAGGAAATACAAACTAGCATTACATGTTCACTATGATTATCGTAAGCAATTTTGGAGACCATCATTAATGATAATAAATCAAAACTGCTGTTGAACTGCAGGGAGCAGGGAGACAAAACCACACAGAGGGTTTCGTGGTAATATAATCTGAGTGAACCAAAGAGAGAGCAATGACACGGCCCTTTGGAAAGATCTAGCAATATTCTCAAACTCTCAGAGATTCTCTTCAAGCTTCTACTTCTGGAGTATCTTTTGCTAAATAATAAGTAAACAACATCTGATAATATTTATGAAACATTCAGGACAAGCAGTGAGGAGATTTGTGGTCCACTTCTTCCTGCTCCTTACCATGTGAATTACTCCCACGTCCAACCACGCCGTTGCCTTTCCCCTCCCCCAACTGCCGCGACCCACATCAGCCAGCACTCAATTTTCCAGTAGAGACCACACGTAAAGAAACCTTTAGGGGGCAGTTCTGTTGTTTACACGTGCGTAGCATTTCAATATCTGAGGAAATGTGTTCCTTTTCCATGGTGTGGTTTAGTGCAAGAGTGAGAACTAGGGTCTCGGAGCCCAGGAAGTCATTCCTGGCATCTTGGCATCATCTGTTCAGTTAGACCTCGCTCCAGAGGGATCCTTCTAGCCACAGGGGACACTCAGGTACACTCAGACAGACGCGTTCATCAGACGGAGGGCATTCTTGAGGCTGTGTGGCAACAAAAGCTTCATTTGTTAAGGGCTAATCTATGGCTGCAGCAAAAATGCTCAATAAGGCAGTTAGTGAATTTTCTTATTAAATGTGATCAGGGAACTTTATTGTCTGGGTGTTAAGTTAAGGCCACGACTGGAAAAATAATTCTTCTGAAGACAAAAAGGCACAATGTTATAACCGTATATCAGCATATGCTGGCATGTGCACTTGCAGGTCTTTGAATCTCAATAAAAGTATCGAGTGTTGAGTGTGTATTTTCAGCTTGCACAGAGCAATGGGCCAGGGAAATGTGTCCCAGTATTCCTCAGTTCTCTAAGCCCCAGGGTTTGACAGGAGGGTGACAGGTCATTATCCCCCGTGCCAGGCAAAATTCTAGATCCTTCAGTCAGGGGACATACAAAACTCAGGGATATTTCAGGATAAATTCTCAACAATCACAGACCATCAAGGTCTCCACAGAGCATTTCTCCAGACAATTTACTTTTTAAATAAGGAACTCAACACCCAGAAAAGTAAGAGGAATTCTCGAAGAAGTCTGAGTTCAAATCGGCATTCCCATATTTGGATCCAATGCAGGAAACAAGAAAGAGTACGAACACTAGAGGACCAACCTGCAGTGCAGCCTTCGCGCCCCAGACTGGGCCTGCTCTGGCCCCAGACACTCCAACATGATCGCATCAGGCAGGGTCCTGGGTGCCTGCAGTGTTCTGAACTCTGAGGTCGAGCGCAACCAGCAGGTACATGAAGGTCGGCTGCAGAGCGAGCCAAACTGAGAACCACCAAAGGCAGGACACAGAGAAAGCCTGAAGTATGTACCGCCTAAGGAGTGAGTCCACCAATGTTCAAAGAAGACAGAAATCTAGGTTATTTAAGACTAAAACCTCCAACACCTTAGTGCTGCACCCTATTTGTGTTGGCTTTCTACCTCTGTAACAAAATACCTGAGATACTCAACTCATAAGGAGGAAAGTTTCATCTCGTCTCAAAGTTTCAGTGGTTTCCACCCATAAACCATTGACCCTGTTGCTGTTGGGTCTGTGATGAGGCAGCACATCATGGTGGGAACATGCGGTACAGGAAACTGCTCACCTCATGGCAGCTGGGAGACAAAAGGAGAGGAAAAGGAACAGACAGGGACCCGATGTCCCCTTTAAGGCTTGCAGCCCCCAGTGATCTAACTTCCTCCCACCAGGCTCCATCTTCTGAAGCTTCCACCACCGCCCAGTAGCAGCAGGGATGAGGGACCAAGTCTTTAACACACGGCCCTGTGGGAGCCATTCAAGGCCCCAACCATAGAATATTCAAAACATTTTTGGAAGACATGTCTGCAGGTATAATTCCGTGCCCAGGCCTGTAGGTTTCTACCTTTTTCCTGATGCACTTGGTAATGGTTTATTGTTTTTTCAGACAACCATGTCTATACTACCAGATTTACCCAGGCGATGGTACTAGCTCCAGCCTCCAGACCATCTGGAGACCAGAGGAATGAGCTCGTCGCATTGCTCATGTTTGTGAAGCAGGAACTCCTATTTTAGAAAGGACTTAAGCTACAAGGAGAGAGGGCGGAAGAGCAAGGCTTTGTCCTAGCGGCAGGGGAGTGGAGACGTGAGGCCAGCACAGCTAGTATGGGCAGGTGAGAGGGTCCAGGAAGGCTCTTACGAGGGGTAAATAAAAGCCATCACAGTGGGAATGGAAAGGACAGATTCAAGAGATACGCAAGAGCTAGATTCAGCATAAGATCTATCAAAGCGTGTGCTGCTTCCGATATTAGCATCTACACACAGCTGGCCTCCACCCTGAGGGCTGAGGCCACAGAGCGCCCCCTCCTGTCACCATCGCCACTGCAGCAGCAAACACGCAGGGGGCCCTGAGCTGCGGCCTGGTAACAAACACCAATTAGACTAATTCTACCTGCTCACAACCAGACACCATTTTGGTTTTTTGTAACGTACTTTCAAAGTGTGGGTGTAAGACAAGCACAGGCTTTCTGAAGAGCAATCTCTGAACACTTTTTGGAACCCAGGGGATGTTTTCAGTGCATAGTACCAGGAAGTTGCGACAAAAAGTGGCCTTGACAACAAGGAAATATATGAGCTCAGGTAAGAAGACGTCCAAAGCAAAGGCAAGCCCTGGGAGGGCACGTCAGGTCTGCCAGTCCATGTCACTGCATCCGTTTGCCCTACAGTCTCCTCTGAGTGTTAGCCTGGACCTCAGACTAGATGGCTGACACTATGCACAGCCTCAAAATTAAAAACATCTATAGGACAAAGGGGCTTATCTCATCCTTAAATGGTTTTTAAGGATGCCACAGTTCTGATCTGGACTGTCGCCAAAGGCCCATGTGGCAAGGCCCCGTGGTGCCCTTAGCAGTGCAGGAGCATTCAGGAAGTGAGGCCTAGTGGGAGGAAGTCGGCTCACTGGGGGAATTCCCTCGAGGCAGAGATCGAGATGCCAGCCCCTTCCTCTCTTCACTGCTTCCCAGCTGCCATGATGTGAACAAGCTTCCTCTGCCATGCACTCTCCACCGTGGCACTCTGCCTCACCACAGGCCCAAAAGCAACAGGGCCAAGAAACCATGAACTGAAACTTTTGAATCCATGAGCAAAAATAAATCTTTTCTCTCTATAAGTTGATGTATCTCAGGTCTTTGTCACAGCAATGAAAAGCTAACACAAAGGAATTTGGAAGTTTTTCTTTAAATGCCTGTCAAGCCCCCTCCTCGCACCAGCAACAGACTTCCTCTCAAACCCAGTGAGTAGGAGTAGGTCCTTTGCTTAGCCCTAAACCAGTCATCACATGGATTGTACAATTTCTTCTATTGGCTTGGGCTAATCTTTTGATGTAGAATGATTATTGAGAAGCTTATCACACTTGCCATGACAGTATCAAAAACCTTTCAATTTCACCTCTGAGAATTTATCTGAAGGAAAGAAGTAAAACTCTTCCCAAAAGGTCTAACTCTTCCGCAAAAAAACTTTTAGGCCATATTAGGCCTTTTTCTCACCATGATATCATCCTGGAGAGGACAGAAGACCCAAAGAATTTTGCATGGTCTCAGAAGACCCTCTCTCCCCATGGTCACTGGGTCAGGACCATGCTCTAAGACACTAGTCCCAGAAACAGGTTCTAATTAAAACCAAATACCAAGATACCCTTAAGAAGTATCAGGCCTGAGCCCACCAAGCTCTACAGTACTGTTTTTCTTGGTGAAAACAGGACCCATAATCATCACCTAGACTCTTGTTTCCTCTGCCTCTTCTCTGAATGGTGCCTTCCCCTTCATGCTCAAACAAAAGGTTGAATGGTCATGTTCCTTTCACATCCTTGCCTCAGTGGACTGAGAGCCAGGCAAGGCTCCCCTCTTCCGCCTCCGCACTGCTTCCAGGCCATGTGGCGCCTTCTTGGTCAAAGTGCCCTGCTTCCTTGAAGACCTCAGCATCCAGCCACACCAGGGCACATGTCAGATGTTGTGTCCGCTTAGTTGCAGTCGGCTCTAGACACTCAATTCGTTCCTTCTCATTCCTAGATGACATTCCTGGCTCACCATGTCTCTTCATTTCTCCTGTTGCAATTCATGGAGATTTCCACATCTGTAAAAACTTCAATGCCTTATCTTCTCATTTCCTAAACATTCTTACATCCAACGGAGGTTGCCTTGCACCCACCTGGCAGCAGCCCCTCAGGGCTACTCCACTCCCAGGACCACACATTTAGAATGTCAGTAGAAGTAGCTGAGTTTCTTCCATAATCCTAATGTCAAGCATCTCACTTTCTTCACACCATCTCCTACATCTCCAGACACCCTTCCCTCATGTCTCTTTCCAACAACTCTTCCTTCCTGCTGGAACCACAGAGCTGCTGACCCTGCCGCCTTTTCACTGTCCGTCGCCTCCATCATCTCTTCTTGTCCTTCCAACTCCATCTTAGACTGCACACAATTTTGACTTGTCCTTTTTGCCTCTTTTTCCATTTTTCTCTTCATGATACTCATCTATGGGGAGAAAACCTACATCTGTACCCGGAAATATGGAGAGGCCAGCCAATCATGCCTATGGGTAAATCCATGACAGTCTTCCACAAAGGCCCCCCAAATGCTGTCCATCAATTCTACCATATTTTCCATCCCTCAAGGGTGACTATTTTAAATATTCTCTTTTCACACCCCCAATTCTTCCTGCCCTCTGTTCATACTCGGCTAATGGTCTTGCTTCTGTCAGGACATCCCACCGTCAGTTCCGCTGCTTCTGTCCTGGTAATGCCACCTTCCTTTCTGTTTCAACAGATGAGCTGCCCTTCACTCTGAGTCTCTCCTTTCATGTGGACCTCTCGTCCTCATCTATGTAGTCCCTGCCTCCTACAACCGCCTCTATTTTTCCTTCATTACTTACCTCCCCTCTCTACTTGATCATTCCCATCAGCAGACAAACATGTTGCAATATTTACCTTTTAAAAAAAAATCCCTTGACTCTGGATCCCTCTGAGGTCCTTCCTCATATTTCTATTGTCATTTATAACAAAACTTGCCTAAAGAATTGTCTATTTTGACTCTCCTTTTTATCCCGTCCTGAATCTGCTCGTTTTAGACCTTCTTGCCCACAGCTCCATGGAAACGACCTTTGTCAAGGTCAGCAGTAACCTTATCATCTTATTTGTTGCAATAACAATGCTTGACACAGCAGAAAATCCCCCTTTCCTGAATACTTGCTACATCTGGTTTCCAAGATGTCCTTCTACTTCATTTCTCTGGAACAACAGTTCTCCATGCCACCTACACATCAAAACAACTTGGAAAGCATCTACCAACCTCTTCTGCCTAACTCCTAGACCAGATAACTGGGGAAGGAGCCCTGGGGAAACAGCCCAGCTACCACTCTCTGGTTTTCATCTCTGAACAAGGTTCCACTCTGCAGCCAGGACAAGGACCACTGTTCTAGGTGTTGTCATTACTAGACTACTCGAATTAAAACAACACTGACAAATTAAATCAAATTAAATACTAGACTTCAGACCTCATCTTTTTTTCCATCTATTTTTCGCCCTAGATGACTAATCCCACACTGAGTATTCCCAAGTAAACTGACCTTAATTTTCCCCAAAATTCCACACTTACATAAATCCCACTGCCTATTAAACCATTTTAAATGAACAAAGGTAATTCCTAAAACTTTCTTTGCACAATAAGAATCCCCATTATTCTAAAAGATCTTTCAATACTTGGAGTTCATTCTCAATTTTTGGCCAATTTCATTAGTTTTCAGCATATGCTCAATAAATGATGGTGACTGATAAATTATTAATCATTAATAAAAGTGACTTTTGAATCCCTTTCAAAATGTAATTCGAACTAGGTGTTGGGATTTTAGCTCAGTGGTAGAGCGCTTGCCTAGCAAGCACAAGGCCCTGAGTTCAATTCCCAGCACCCCTCAAAAAATGTAATGCAAATGAAATGAACTAGCCAACTCCACAGATAGGATCCAAAACAGTACCTGAACTTAGATATTAAAATGAAGAATCATATTGCCTTTATTCTTTGGGGGATGCCAAGGAATAGTGATGTATTATTTCAGAAACTGGAACTAGGCCAAGATTTTTTAAATGTTACTTATTTGTTTGTGTGTGTGTGTGTGTGTGTGTGTGTGTGTGTGCTGAAGATTAAAACTGGGGCCTTGCACATTCTAAGGTCTTGCTCTACCACTGAAAGACCCTTCTAGTCTCTGGGCTGGAAATATTTGTGGTGCTTTAGATTTCATTCAAGAACAAACCAAGACTAGAAATGTCTTCTTTAACCAGCAAAGCTTGGGGGGCACTGATCTACTGTCAAGAACAACTGGCTCTGGGGCCAGCCGTTCCCATCTGTAGGCCAGTCAAAGGCTCACGATTCTTTTTTTATTTTTTAAAAAAGAAAAAAAAAAAAAAGAGTACTTCTGCCCTGCTTGCCTTATGGAGTTCTATATGGGTAAAACAAAATACTTTGTATTTATATACAGTCCTCTGAAGATTATTAAAAGTGATATTACATATATTATTCCTATACAAGATAGGGCTGTTTAATAATTAGTCATTTAAAATAGTGGTATGTTAACAATCTATCATAAAAGATCTATAAAAAGAAAATTTTAAATTTAGAATGTCTGATATTTGAAGTTCCAGTTTTCTCCATAGTAATTACAGGACTGATTTTGCAATAAACTCACATCCATGATTAAAAAACTCCTTGACATTGGTAGTTTCAAGTTTATTCTAAATAATTTTCTTCTGACTATGTCGTATTATTATTATTATTATCATTATTATTATTCTACGGACTCTTTTCAAGGAAAGTGTAATTAGGCAAACTTTTTCCCTGCCTCATTCCCACCAAGGCACTATGAATACTTGTCAAATTTTTGCACAAACTAAGATTTTCATTACATTTTTAAATAATCCTTAGAACACACTTTATTTCAAGACACAGTGAAAGCCCCCATGACACTTTTTTCGGGCAACTTTTAAGCCGAGTATTATCTGATTCTAGTCAGATTGCGTGGTGGTGCCCTCTCTTAGATTACACGTTTGTAGTTAATGTTATGCCCCGATTCCTAACGTTAACTGTATGATTTTGCTATAAGTACTCGGTTGCTTCTATGGGAACACACTTAAGATCTACCACATTTAAGAAATAGCCTGATTCTTTAATGAGGGAAAATAAAACATGTCCCTAAAAATTTCATGGAAACTCAGTATTTTAATTCATACCTCCAAAGAATCCTAACATATTAACATTGTTTCATAGTTAAAAGTGGGTATTGGCCAGAATAATGAACCTATTACTTCAACTATGTTCAAAGTCTGCTCATAAACCAGAGCTTTGATTTTACAATAGAGACACTGACTGCTTTTGTCTGATCACTCTTCATTGTGGTTCTACAGCGAGTCCCCATATTTCAAACATGTCTGGCTTAATGAATTTTTTTTTCTTGTTATTGCTGCAATCTGTTTTGGTGTCCGATTTACTCCAGCTTGGAGGGCTTTGTTGTCTTCTTTTCAGGCATCAGACCCTTTCAATTTCTGGATGTGTGAACTGAGGATACAAAATAACTGGTCTGAGCAGATCCTCAATGCCGGCTAGGCATAAACCAGATTAAACATTAAAAACAACTCCTTTCTTCTTTTGATCAGTGAAGCAATAGCAGCCTAATATTTTGAAGTATATTTTTACTATCTTGAGGTCAATTTAAAACAAATGCACAGCATCTTGAGAACAGACCTCCCCAGCCCTTCCCAGGTCAAGGGCAGTGAGGCTGGCGCACATGGCTTCATTACTGTGTGGAGGACACTCCTTGGGGACTTCACCAAGGAACAAATCTGCCCTGTGACAGCCTGGCGGGGGGAAGCACCCAGCAGTCTGCTCAGAGAGTGCGAAATCTCTGCAGTCTGCTCAGAGATTGCGAAATCTCTGCAGCCTCTCACAACATCATCTGTCCTAGTTTACAACAAGAAAATCATAAACTGGCTTCCAGATAAGATAGGGTCCCATGCGTGTAGCAACATAGTTTCTCCATTTCCTGCTTTTCATTTTTTTTTATTCTTTTTTTAACCAAGAACATGTATTGATACATTGTATACATAATGTTCACATTCAGCAGGTTATTTTGTACCTGTACTCGAGGTATCTCGGTTCCCCCCTTCCCCAGGCCTCCCTTCCTCTCCCCCACCCTCCTTTTCATCTTAACACGGACATCAGCCGCTCCAGATGGAGGAAGGGGCTCTGTCACAGCACAGAGCCGCTCCTTGGATGGAGGCCCCTTCCTAGGCTGCCCGACTGGCCACACAGGAGTCTGCTGTCTGTCCTGTGCGGACCCCGGCGGGAGTGGGGGAGTCCCGTCCCTCCAGGATGAGGACATCTTGGTGTTGGAGAAGACACGGGCAGAATCCAGCAGGAAAAGGAAGTCCAGAAGCGGTCCCCAAGGTGGGAGCTGGCAGGGCACCTCCGTCTTCACGGGCCTCGTTCTGCCAAGCGATCCATCAAGGCTTGTGGTCTTCCCTGGAGGCCGAATGAATCAAAAACGCCCGTGACAGCTGGAGAAAAGCTCTGCGGGGAGCCAAGCATGGAGAGACGTCAGTCTGAAAATGAAATAATAAGATTTTATAAACCGGATTATTTAATTTCATGTTCCTCTTCAGATTTATATTATTTCTATTGCCCCATAGCATTGTTGAACTCCAGTTTCAGTGCTTAGCCTGGACTCCTAAGCAAGATTATAAGCCCTGCCCCATTGCCCCGGGGGGCGTCTCCCTTCTCAGACACCCGGGCGGGCGTATCTCACTTCTGTGTCACTAACGACTCACTGGGAAACGCTGTGGCTCTTGATAAGGAACGGTGGTGAGAAATTCCAGTAAAGAACCTACAACTTGGATCCAAGGAAACCTTAGAGGTGAGAAATATTTTAATGGTAGTGCTGGGAAGGAAGGCTCATGTTTGGCAACGGAGCTCCTTGGGACGAGGAGCCAGGAGACTAGTGAGTCTTGCGCGTGGGACATCAGGCAGCGCCCTGGAAGGAACTCTGAACATACTTGGAGGCCATGCCCGCACTCCGCAGGGCTGGCCCCACAGCGGGCAGTGAGTGAGGAGAGCCAGGCGGGGCCAGCTCTGGGAAGGAAGTCTTCCTCCACTGGAAGGAAAGCAGAGGGGGGGAAGCAGGGCCTCTAGCAACCTCACTTCAGCTCCCCACGGACCCCGAGAGCGTTCCCCGAGTTACTCTCTCTCCTTCGTACTTCACAGGCTTCTGGCGGTATGTGTGAGCAGAGGGTCCTTGTGGAGCCAGTAGACAGCAGTAGCAGCCAGAAGGTGGGCAGTTACCAAGAACACTTAATGGCGATGGGACAATGTCTCTTCCCTTTCCTGTGAAGACAAATCCTCTTCCTGGAAGAGGACAGATGTTTGTGTTTGGACCACAGAAGACGTCTGACCATCGCTAGCTACCCTTACATCCCCATCACTTGTCAAAGGAAAACAATTCCTTTCTAATTCAGCAAGGAGAAACCAAACACTTGCGTTTTCATTTAATGGCACCTAAGGAAAAAGGTAAAATAAAAACAAACCCTACACATCAGATGTTCACATCTTATTCCACAAAGGATTTGAATGTACATGTAAGATCTGGGTATTGTCCTTGAACAGCTCCCCTGCCCCCAGGATGCATTTATTAAGGACCCACCAAGTACTAGGCACAGTACCTACTATCAGAAGTATGAAAATGAGGAATCGCAGTCTCTCCTCATCTGAGGCTTACACGGCACATGTACATTGAGAACTTATGATACTCTTTGATACGGAACACGGCACAAAGGTCGTGGACCCGCAAGAAAAAATATGGAAGTCCATCTGAGAATTCAGGAAGATTTTCTACCCTGAAACTTATTGTCCATCCCATTATTATTTTTAGCAGAAATTGCTTTGAAAAAATTAGCTCAGGCCCAGCCTCTGCTGCTATCACACGTCCCACTACTAATCTAAACTTGGTCACCATTAAAGATGAGCTGTCTCAAAAGCACAGTGTCACCGCAAGACACACTCCCCCTGTCCTACCCGTCTCCAGCTCTCTGCGCCTTTACGCTCACTCCCCTGGGTAAAACCAGTCCCACACACAGAAGGGAAACTAGAAGCCCATAACGATTCCGTCTCTTCCTCGTCGCATTTTTTTGACCCATTCTGACTTCGATGTCAAGTAATGACCAACCATTCCGGTGTGCCCAGGACCAAGGAGTTTTCCGGGACTCAGGGCTTCGAGTTTTGACGTACAAACAGTCTCTGGACCCTCAGTCACCTCAAATCACCTGAGCAAAATGGAGTCCCTGCTCTCGCGAGGCTCCTGTCAGCACTTTCCGGGAGGCTTTGTGGGTTCATGACCCCAGAAGCAGTCATCTCAGATCTGCAAGCGAACCAAATACTGAGCTGCATTTCCATGAAGCTCTTTTGCCATTTTTTATTTATAGACAAAAACACATGCCTCCGAGCTGGGTCCCAACATAATTCAAAATCTGCCTTAAACTTCCCAAAGGACAACAATTAGGCCTACGACACAGATAAACCTTTAGGCAGAGGACTGAAGACTACAGAAGTGAAGGTTCCCAGCTATTGTCAGGGCAGGCTGGACCAAAAAGGGACTTTGGGACATATCCCAGCAGGCGGCTTGAGAGAGGACAGAGGCCACCTCCTGAGCACAAAGCCTTTTTGAATTGTCTCCTGTTTAACATTAAATCTCAAATCGCTCCTACAGGTGTTAGCATTATATAGTCTTAAAATGTCAGCCACTGGAACTCAGTTATTGCCTACGTGAGTGTGAAAATTCCTTTGACTGGAAGAAAACACCTCCAAACTCAAAATAGCAGTGCCCTGAGTGTGGAGTGTGACTCTTGCTCTTAGTCATTGGTCGCCTTTGTTGAAACAGGACAGTTTTATCAAGGGAGCCAGTCCTGGGAAGGAAATGAACCATGTTTCTTGTAGGATCTAAGGAGGCCTCAGTGCAGAGCTCTCCACAAATAGAGTGTGTTCTAATTTCAGATTCTCTGACTTTGAAACTGCGAAGTGGGCTAAGGGGCAGGCAGCAGGCCATGAATGCCCTCCTACCCCTGGGTTTGTCTCACTCTAACACACTTACCTCACTATCCTTCCTTTAGCTTCCCGAAGCTGGTGGTGATCGGGGATTGCAAGTCAAGGCAACCAGAAACATTAAGGCTTGTCACTAGGAACAGGGGAAGTTCTGAGCTCCAAGCACTGTGAGAGTTGTCTCAGTGTGCAGAGGAAACCAAAGGAGGAGACAGTAGTCTGGGGGGATCTGTGTGACCTTCATGGTGATTACAAAGCAACCGACCAAGGGGAAAAAAGAAACTGGAATGGAGAAGTATCAGAGATTGAAAGCAGTCTCTCCCCACCTGGGGCCCGAATGCTGCCTGCATTGTGAATGTTCCAATCAGAAACATCCAAATGTTCACTGTGGAAAAATAGACCTGCACTGAAGAGGAGGGGAAAGGTTGCCGCTTGGTGGTCTTAGTTCTTTTTATTTCCTAGTGTGTTTGCACCCTCAAAATGATAGCCACGTTACGGGCACAGAGTATAAATGAGCGCTCTCCACCCAGGCCACCCCACAGGACAGAGAGGCTCCAGCTGCTGCTGCCTGCTGTGGGGCTCATTAGGACACAGGTCCTCAGTGCCTCTATGGGGCGGGTTGGCCTGTGGCTGGATTTTCCATTCGATCTTTAATTTTTTTCTCTTCACATTTTCCACACTGCACTAAAATTACTCTCCGGAAAAGCATTTATCTTTCCAATTGCCGCTTCACAGTCTGTCCCCATTACAAGATTTTCAGGAAGGACTAGCTGGTACCTGTAAAAATATCCACTGACTTTTACAAGTGGAATATCACCAAAAAAATCTGACTCTGTCTCCTCCTCCCTCCCTCCCAGCCTACCCTTTCCCTGCTACCCACTCAACTCATAAACTAAATAGGAGGATTTCAACATCTCTCATGCCTTTTCTAGTTTTTTTCTTCTACTCTTTTATTTTGGGAAATTTTATCCAAAGAAGTTTAATTTCTAGTACCCATAAGCCGACTTCCAGAAACTGATGAGAAAATTCACAGTAAAACATCCCAGGCTGTCTTGTTTTGCAATATTAGTGAGTCTGTGTACATGTGCATCTGTCTATGTGTGAAATAATTATTTCGTTCAAGGTTTTACAATTTTTTATTGTAAAAAATAAGCTTACAATGTTTTAATTTTTTGTTTGTTCTTTGCAGTGCTAGAGATTGACCCCAGGACCTTCTTGCACATCCTATGCAAATAAATGCTCTACATCTGAACACAGAAGTAACAGATGCATATAGAATATTGGTTGACAATGAAGGTGAAATGTCACATTGATTGGCGTGGGGCTCTACCTGGTTGTGTCTAGGTGGGTAATGGAGGCAGAGCCGTAGGGTCTATGGCTGGTTCCTCCTACCTCTCTTCCCTGCTCTGCTCCCAGCCACCATGAACTAAGCATCTTGTGGAGCCCCCATGACCAGGGACTAAACTTCTGAAACCATAAGCCAAATAAACCTCTCCTCCTTTAAGTTGTGAGGGTTGGGTGTTGTGTCTCAGTGACAGGAAATAGCAAGATAGGAAAAGAAAATAAAACTTTTCCCAAGCTAAAAGCTGGAGGTTACCAATATTCATGTTTTAACATATTTTTCCATTATTATGTTTCCCAAACTTACTGTTTTTATGATATTTCAGATGTATGTAGAGGGTCATCAAATCAATTCAGATGTTCCTTTTCCTCAGAAATCTTCCCTAAATCACTTCTAGACCCCAACTGGGCTTTCCCTCGTGATCACACTTACACACTGAGTTGTAAATATTCCTGTGTTTACACTCATTTCACTCACTGGACTAAAAGCTCCTGCTTCATGGGATTTGTTCTGGTTCATCTTAGTTACTCTAGAATCTATCTAGCAGATGGCAATAAACTCGACGAAGTCAGTACCTATTTGCACAGTCTCTGAGCTATGGAGAGTCACTGGAGACTGAGTACATATTGAGTACTGAACACAATACTTACGTACTGAACATCAGTACACACACACATGGGTGAGGGGCTGTAGCTTGTGAAAGAAGGGAGGGTAGAGACACAGTGAGAGAAGGAAAAGCTTAAAGAAGGGCAAGGGCCAAGTCAAGTGGCACAAGATGAGCTGTACAGTGAAGACCGATGAAGGTTCTGTATCCAGATGCTGCATAGGCGAAGATTTGGAGACACCTTCCCCACACAGAAGCGGGCAAGCACTTAAGAAGCTGGCTGTGGCTTGGACCATGGCAAGAAAAGAAGAAGTGGCAAAAAGTACACAGATTCAGGATGGATTTTAGAGGCTTGGATGGGGATTTCTGAAAAAGTGGCCATGAAGCTAAGTGGCAAGGAGAGACAGTGGGCTATCCCGACTTCTGGATAAAGCCACGGGTGGTGGATAAAGGCTCGATTTGCTTGTATGGGGAAGACAGGAGAGAAACACATGCAAGGGACAGGAATCAGAGGTTCACTGTGGGACGTCTGAACCTCGACATGGTTGTGAAATATGGGGATATTTCACAGTTGGATACACAGTCTGGAGGTCAGTGAATTGTTCTGAACAGAGCCATAAATTCAAGAATCGCCAGCCAATAAATGCTACTTCGAGCTACAGGCGAGTTGAGGCCACCCCCAGAGAGCAGATCCGGGAGGTGGTGCTGGCCGCCAGGAGAGCAACAGGATGAGGGCAGCAAGCTGAGCCCAGAGCATGGCGAGTGTGGCGAGGTGCAGATGGAGCCCCGCTGCAGTTACGAGGCAGATGGACGCCTGTGGAGGGGAGGCAAGACAGCACTACAGTTCCAATGTGGCTTGTCCCACACAGGTCCATGTGCCGGAAGCTTTGTCCTGATGTAGCATCACTGAGAGGCAGTGGGGCCCTAACAGGTAAGGATTAAGCCTCCTGCAAGGACTGAGTAGGAATGAATGAGGTTCCCCTTTTACAAGAATGGGTTTGGTCTCACGAGAGCAGGTTGCCATTCTGCATGCTGCCACTTCTCCTTCTGCTTCTCCTCCACGCGTTGAGCAGCATGTGATTCTCAGCAGAAGCCAAGCAGAGCCCAAAGCCATACTACTAGGCTTCCAGAACTGTGAGCTGAATAAACTTCATTTCTTTATAATTCACCCAAACTCGAGTATATTGTTATAGTAACACAGAATGACTAGGTCAAGCAGTAAAACAGTGTGTTCAGGTGAGTCCTCCAGGGATTCTAGGGATAAAACACAGATACATGGAATGACGGGTAGAGATCCTCTAGCAGATCAAAAACAACATTAAGAATGTTTGCATGCTGATTAGGGAATGAGTGAGAAAGTTGAGACAGAGAGGGTAAAAAATGCAGAATCTTTTCAGAAGGTGCAGGGTGACATTCAGAGGACAAGGATCAGCCTCTCGCGAGGAGCAGATATGTCCGCAGTGCTGCGTGCAGGAAAGACAGAGGAGGCAGGTGCCTGCTCCCAGATCTTGCAGGAATTAGCTTAGGCTCCCGCGCCTCAAAGAAATGCGAAGTGCAGCCAGGTGCTGCGAAGCTGCTAGAGAGCACAGAGGGGAGCCGGCCCAGCCTGGGGGGCGGGAAGCCTGCAGCCCGTGGAGATGGACAAGTGCGATTTAACCCAGCAGAGCAGGGCAGACTGCAGGGACGCCTGCCCAGACAAGCGAGGGTGCAAGAGGCCGCAGGAGACCTCAAGAGGCCGCAGGAGTGTGGCCTGGGAGGGCGGCCAGAGCAGGCCGTAGAGGAGAGGGGGCTTTCCCCCGAGGACAGCGGGGCTACTGAGGCTGTGAGCAGGGAAGCAGCAGAATCAGACCCGAGCTCTGGCGATTCTGGGCGGCTGTGGACGGCAGAGTGCTGGGCGAGGGATAGCGGAGCGAAGGGCCCAAAGCGAGAGGCTGGTGTGAGACGCACCGGGGGGAGGTGCCGTCTGGGGAAAGGTCGCGGTGGTGTTGCAGAGAGAAGTGGACAGACTTCAGAAATACTGGGGAGGAGGCTTCAGAATCTGAATCCAAAATTACTTAGTAATGATTTTCTTAAACGAACACTACCTGCTTTTAAAATGTCAGACAGCTCAACCATCCAGTGATCAAAATATAGGGTGAACTTGGTTGTTTTTTAAGTTTATTAAGAGTGAGAGACACGATGCCATGAACCCTCCTCCAAACACGCCCCACACCCCTTGCTTGGAGCACGCTTATCCCATCGTCGTGGCTACTTTCTGAAGCAGCTCTGGAGGTCTTCTTCCTTCAGTGTCTCTACGAGGTGTGCTCAAAATACAGTGAATGCCGCTCCAAGTGTCGTCCAACAGAAAGGCAGGCTCATGGGACCATCGCAGTGTGTCCCCATCCACCTGATACTCCAGATCTGGCACCTGATGACTCTGGCTGCTCCCCAAAGTCAAAATAAAAGACAAATGTTTTGAACTGATTCAGAACCTCGAGGCAGCTGCAACAGCACAACTAAAGAAACTCCTGAAACAGGGCTTCCAGGACGGCCTAAGAAAGCGGCAAGGAGATAGAATGTGTTTGAAGTAAGGGAGAGTATTTTAAGGGTGATTAAAGGCAATACGACCTTCACTGTAATAATATTTTAAATTTAAACATTCACTGTGTATTTCTTTTTTATGATTTTTTTATTAGTACATATTTGTAGTACAAAATGTTTACACTCCTTGTAGGGAATTGATGCATGTACATAATACATTTTATTTCTTTTTTTAGCCCCTTTCCCTCCCCCCACTTCCACCTCTTGATTCCTCTTTTTTGTACGTGTGTGTAATACATGTTGACATTCCTTGTGGAGTTCGTACATGTACATAGCACATCCTAATTCCTTTTTCCTCCCTTTTTCCTCCCTTGCCTGCCCCCCTTCCTCTCTTGATCCGCTTTCCCTCTGAGAAAGATCAACCTCCCTACTTCCTATTATCTACCTTTTATTTTTCTCTTTGTTTATGAGTGAAATAAATCAGACACACAAGCTTAATATAGCATGATTTCTTTCAGTGTATTTTTTGATCACACCGCTCATTAAACTCTGGCTTTGGTAGGCCCGACAGTAGCAGCCCGCCTCGCTTTATGAATGTTCAGGCTGGGCCACCCCTGAGCGTCTCCTGGCTCCGTGCATGAGTTAGGCACTTAGCCTTGGTTAAGTGGTTTCTTCCAGCCAACACAAGCTTCTGGGAGTGGGACTGCACCGAGTTCTAACCGCCGCCTGCGGGGAATGCTGACCAGCGCCTGCTGACCTAGGAAGTGGGTCAGCATACGAGCAAAACCTCAGAGGCGCCTGGTATGTGTACGACCTGGCACAACAGGTCATCGTTTGTATATTTGATCCTGCACAGCCTGACGCAATAGCAGAACAGGACTATTCCAGCGTTAGCAATAATGACATTGAAAGCTCGGAGACCAAGCAAATTCCCTTAGGAAAGACAAATTGCAGGGCCAAAACCAAAGCCCAGGATCTTTCCAGCAGTGACCTGGGTGCCGCATCTCACTTGATCTTACACGCCGCGTGGAGCGAGGCTCTGCAAAGGAGGAGTCTCCCTCCCTCCCATGCAGGAAACTGTGTGGCTGTGTGGAGGCTTGGAGCATGTGTTCCCATTTAAGAGTTCTCAAATTGTGCAGCTGGAAAGACCCCAAGCCCCCAGTGGCTCCTGGCTTGTGCCCACATCATCAGAAAGCACTCACCCAGTATCTTCCTAGGCCTTTCACTGTCCTCCAACGGAAAGAATTTATTTTCAAGGGATAAATTGATTATCTCTACTTACCCACTAGGTTGGGTAAATGGAGCATTATTCTATAATTTTCATCTATGGTCTCCAATTTCAGTATCAGTCATGCAAATAGCTCCCCCAGGAAGAAATAACGAGCCCGGCCTCCTCCCTCCTCCCTCCCTCTAGGTGCAGGGACCGCTAAACTCCAGGCCCCGGAGGAGCTTTACTTCTGTCAGGACTGTCTGCTACTTTTACTGAAAAATCATCACAAGCGCTCTTCTTTGTCTTTGCCTTTTCGCGTTTCTCTTTCCCACTTCTTTTCGAGTGCTGGTAAGGAAAGCTCAGAGTGGGCCAGCATGGATCAGACAGGATTCAAAGACGTGATGAAGCAGGGAAGCACGGAATGAGGGACCCATGTGGGAGAAAGGGCGGAGTGGGAACCCACTGAGCGCCAAGTTCCATCAGCAGCCAGCACATCTCCAACCAAGGAGAAGACAAGCCCACCCACCACTGGCTTTTAAATAAAATGCTGTTAAAATAAGTTAGAGAAGATTTTCTTTTAAAAATGACGATTGGGCATAAGGGTGTGTGGTTCAGGAGTGGAGCACTTACTTAACATGTATAAGATCCCGGGTTCCATCCCCAGCACTGCCGAACAAGGAGAGAGAGAGAGAGAGAGAAAGAGAGAGACAGAGAGACAGAGACAGAAAGAAAGAAGGAAAGAAAGAAAGAGACAGAGAGACAGAGACAGAAAAAAAGAAGGAAAGAAAGAAAGAAAAAGAGGGAAAGAGAGAGCGAGAGATTTAAAAATAAAAGTTAAGGCTCTTCTGGGGGAAGGTCCTAACAAGACTCAGCTACCTGCAGCAGAGGCCCAGGGATGTCAGGAGGATTTCAGGGGCGTAATGGCGGGGAGGACAAGGACGAGGAGGGACACCCCCAGGCCAGGGAAGGAGAAGCCGGCCCAGAGAGCCAGGGTGGGAGGGTGGCACGGCGCAGACCAGGGCCGGGACACGGCAGCCCAACCACGATGAGGGGCTGGCGTGGGTGGGGGAGCTGGGCCCGGCAGCCAGGTCCAGGAAGCCAGTGTGACTCCTGGCAACAGTCCTGCGGGCACAGAATGCCACACCTGCCCCCACCTAACACCCGTGTCTGAAGGGTCAGGTGCACCCCGGTGTGTGAGCACATAGCAGGCAAAGTTTTGTAAACTCTCTACCAGAGACATTTCTTGCGAATAAACTGTAGGAAAGGTAACTTACCAAACAGTGAGGAAATAAGAGTGACATCTGGAACATTTGATTTAAGCTGTCAGCTTTCCATTTTTGTTCCTTCTGTATCTTAGGAGTTGAAAATACCTCTTTTCCTTTTGAATTAGTAGTGGAAGTTTTCCCACCTGTATATCTCTTGGTGAAATTCTGGTTGCTCAAGTTCTCTTAAATGTGTCTCTGTTCACTCTATTTAGCAGATTTTTCTCACGCTCAGCCCATGACTTTATTATTGCACTCTGGGCACTGGCTTTCTCAGACTCAAGAAAACCTTTAGCTTGAGCAGACTGTGGCTCAAAGTGGCATCAACGATAAGAATAGTGTGTTAAATCATATTACAGGGGTCCCATTATGGGGCATCTCGAAAACCAGCCCTTCCACACGCACATGGCTGCCTCCAAGGTCCCAGGTCTCCTGCTACACAGTCACCACCCGGCCTCCTGTGTGTCTCTGTGACAGCCACACTCCAGAGCCCCGTGTGTCAGTCAGGGTTTGAGCTGCAAACTGAATTTAATAGAGGAGCTAGTCAATGACTATAGAGTTAAAAGAACCAGCAAGGGAAACCATTACTACCTTTGGAGTGCGTGTGTGTGTGTGTGTGTGTGTGTGCGCGCGTGTGTGTGTGTGTGTGTGCTGGAGATTGAACTCAGGCCCTCTTGCTTGCGAAGCACACACTCTACCCCTGACCTACGCCTTCAGCCCCGACATCCGGTCTGCACAAACAGACGGCGCTGTAGCCAGGGAAGAGAACTTGCCTGGCTGGAGCGCTGTGCCTTAGAGGGTCATCCGGCTGCTGTCAAGAGTGCAGCCAGGAGGAAGGGAATGGTGAGGAGAGCAAGAAACACCCTCACCCCTCTCCCTGCTCCCGCTGGCCAAGCCCAGAGGGAATCCCAGGACCAGGGAGCCTTCGTGGTGTGATCCTTAGAGGTCAGCCTCCTGGGACGCTGAGAAATGAGGCAGAAAAACAGAAAGGGGATCTGGACGGAAAGGAGCAATGAAAATTACCGCACATCTCTCGGTGCTCAGGGCTGTGGGGAAAAGAGCAGCACGCCCACGCTGGGCCCAACTCCCGCGGGGGAAATGGACTCCGAGCCCCAGAATGCAGTGTCAAGATTTGGCACCACATGAGAGAGGGGCGGCCTCCCAAACAACGCGAGAGCCTTACAGGCACGGCCGGAGAGAGTAGTGCCTGCTGCAGTAAATAGTTCCCGAAGATAAGATGGCTCCAACCATTTTTTAAAACCCTTCTGATGTGGGAAAATATTAAAAAATCAAAAACCTTACGCAAGTATTCAAAACAAGTTTTAGAAATTTACTAGTGACCCCTAAGTCTTGGAATAGCTTTCACACACTTACAAAAACAATAAACTATTTAGTCTTATTAGGGTTGTGGGATTGGGATTTAATAGCGATCTAGAGCCCAAAGGCTGCAACGTATAGATCCACTTTATAATCAGGCTGAGGAGGAGGCACAGCCCCAATTAGCACACGCTTTTCTGAACCTTCTCAGGGCTCCGTCTGCTAGAGTGTAAGTGGCTCACGGGGCAGCAACTCCGGAGAAGACCAGCGCTTTCCCTGCAAGGTAAGGGGTCAGCACTCAACCTGAAAGGCCCCTGACTCTGATCTCCTCCTGCTGCTCCTCCTCCCTCTGCTCCTCCTCCTCCTCCTCCTCTTCCTTCTCCTCCTTCCCCTTTCCCTTCACCTGCTCTTCATTCCCAGTGCTGCAAATGGATCCCAGATTCTCGCAAATGCTGAGCACATGCCCTGCCACTGGGCCACCTCCCGACCCCAAAGAAGGACCAACTAGGAAAGCAAACATGTGAGCAGCAGTCATGCGGAAACAGGCTCCAGGGCCGTCTTCAACTGATCGTTTCCTCTAACTGCAGCTGATGGGGCATCGCGGGCTCCGTCTCCTGTTTCTGAAGTGCAGGCTTCGTAGTGCCTTGACCTTGGTTCCCTTCATTACTATGGAACTTCCACTTGACTTTCTGACCGTTCTGGTGTGAAGAAGGAGAGCATTACAGACACAAAGCCCAGAAACTAAACTCTAGAAATAAACATTTAGCAAACTTCAGGAACAAAAAGGCAACGAAGAAGAGGCCAGCTGACTGGCTCCACGTAAGAAGCTAATGAAGCGTCAGACATCAACAGCTTGGTGGACGGGACGACTCGGCCGTGTTCTCCTGGTATGTTCTTGTAGAAGGAGAAACAGCAGCTCGCACTTCAGCAAAGGGAAGAATTAACACTCCTTTGGCTCAGTGTGCTTCTAGTTAAGGTGTAGTGGTTTGTCAATTTGAATTAAGACCTTGGTTTTGACAGCAAACAACCGTATAAAAATCACAGACTCTAAATATTCCTTTAGTTTACAAATATAAGATGGTGATATTCAGAATTCTCACTTATTTACATACAAAGTTGTGATTTTGATGAAGGTGGGTGGTTCAACCATAGCTCCACAGCTTGATAAAGAGAAGAATAGTGCAAGTTTGCCAGTTGTGTCTCTCAAGTATAGGGTGCAATCAAAATACAGTGAAGTTTGAATTTAAAAAAAACTACAGTGAGACACATTGTCATTAATCTCCCCCAGAATATGCCCCCTTCGTTTCGACACACTGTTCCCATGTTCTTGTTGCGTTCTGAAGCAGCCCTGGAAGTCTTTTGTGGGTGTCTTTATGACATGTGATCAAAAATACACTGAATGCTGCTGCTGAGTGCCATCCGATGGAAAGATGGGCTTGCAAAAATGTGATAGTGTGTCCTCCACCTGAGTCCCCAGATCAGCAACTTCTGGCTCAGCATTATTGTTAGTTATAGTAGAGTTTTTTGGTTCAAAATGACCATGAAAGGTACACATTTTGAACCAATTCAGGAAATCCAGGCAGCTGGGACAGCACAACAAAAGACACAAAAAAGGACTCCAGAACTGCCTTAGAAAGTGGCAGGAACGACGGAATAAGTATGTTCAAAGCGAGGGGGAGTATTCCGAGGGGACTCTCTGTGTCTTTTACTGTAATAAATTTATTAACATAAATATTCATCATAATTTTCAATCACGCAGTCACCATGCTCCGGCCAACATGTATCATTCCACTTGTTCCAACAATCCCAAGACTAAGGAAGCATTAAGAAGATGGCTGAAAGGGGAAAAAAAAGCATTGGGAAGCAGTTAGAATCAATCTTTTGGAAGAAATGATTCTTAAGAAGGAATCTAAAGACTGAAGGAGACTTTGATAATACGAGAAGGGCTGAGAGTAATATTCAGCATCAGGAAGGAAAAAGTGGGCGGGCTAAGTTGAAGATATTACATGGGCTAACACAAACAGCCTACGAGTACTGGGCATTCACAGGAAAGGGGGGAGACTGCTCTATAAAGATGTGGCAAACCCCTGAGACCATTGCTTGACACTTTCAAAGAAAAAAGATTGGACAATAGAAAGTCAATGAAAGGATCTTAGGTAAAAGATTATGTTCTTACTATAAAAAATTATTTTGGAGAAGTGATTTCATCCACTAAGTACCTGAATGAAGAAACAAAAAGAAACCAGGAGTGGGGTGTATTCCTATATCCCCAGCACTAGGGGAGGCTTGGGCAAGAGGTCGTAAGTTCAAGCCCAGTCTCAGCAATTTAGTGACCTAGAGAGACCTCATATCAAAATAAAAAATAAAAAGGCCTGAGAATGTAGCTCAGCGTGAAGGCCCTGGGTTCAATCCCCAGGTGGGGAGAGAGAGAAGGAGAGAGAAGGAAGAGAAGCTGTCATTTTTCCCTTTGAGCATTGTGAGGAGCCATATGACTTCCGGGACTCCAAAGAATTGTGCTATTGTCAAGGGCCTCAATTATTTTTTTGAAAATGAACAACTGGGGTGATGTTGTCATCTGAGCCCAGCCAACATGTAAGGTCACCATGCACATACAGAGCTAGGAAATCGGAAAGGTGAGACAATATGGCAGTGGAGGGCACAAGTGTGTCCACTGCTATCTCTAATTTCAACCTGGCATTCGGGAGGAAGCGGCTGAGCCCTGCAGAGTGCTTCATCCCAATGCGAGCCGAGTTCAGTCTTGCTGCCCTTGAATCTAACTGCTTCAAAAATAGAAAAAGCAAATTCCGTAATCGGCAGGAAAAGTCTGTGTGCCGTTCACAGATCCCTAACCTAACTCTGAGGAGAGGAAGGAGGGTAGATACTTACATTTGAAACAAAAATTTTGCATCTGTAATTAACTTAGATTTATCTTCAATTTAGTTTTCCTGTTCGACTTCCAGAATATTTTAACTGTAAAAGCCCCTGGAAAAAAAGAACTGTAATAAGAAAATCTGGTACCACTTTGTGAATCAACTTTTTAAACGGGCATAAGCGTTTCCATGTGTGAGCTGCCTCCGCTCGCTGCTCACTGCATCTGACTGTGTCCCTCTGCGGCCGCAGGCTCCTCCAGCTCCCTGGAGCCCTGTGTCCCTGTGTCCCTGGCTCCCGGGACAGCAGGCTCGAGACTGATAGTGGGGAGAGGCTGGCCTCGGCCTCCCATGAAAGCTGAAAGCAAGCGTACGGAGATGAGTACGGGGCAGTCAGGCACCCTTCAGACCACAGTGTAGATCGGCGAAAGGAAAAGGCGCAGCCCTACAGTTTGTGTCCTCCCAATCTGACATGTTGGAAACTTAGTCCTCAGCAGCATATTAATGGTATGAGGCCAGATCTTCGGGCGGGGATGAGATGACCAGGGAGGCTCTGCCCTCGTGGACGGTTTGATCTGGATTAACGGGCTCTCAGGCAGTAGCTTCGCTGCAGATGCCGGCGCTCCCTGCATGCCTGTTCTGTCTTCCCGTGTGATGCCCGAGCCACCTCAGGAACAAGCAGCGGCTCCCAGAAAGAAGGCCCTCGTTAGATCCAGCCCCTGACCTCGGATTTCCAGCCTCTGCAACTGTAAGCAATAGTTTTTTACTATGAAGTTCCCAATCTCTGGCATTCTGTTACAGCAACTGAAAACCAAGACGGGAGCAAAGAGAGAGAAGGAGAGAGAGCCTCAGGTACCCATCTGTTGACCTGCATCGTGGAGACAGGCCCCCAGTACCACTCCGTGTTCAGTCATCGGCTGGGAGTCAAAGCTCCTTCTGAGAGTCCCTCCTGGGCAGAAAGGCCTAGACCCAACCCCAAATCCTCACAGCCCGCAGCCCGCACACCCAGCTGTCCAGGCCACATGTGGCCTAAATGCTGAAGACCTGCAAGGCGTGGTGGCCCATGCCTGTAATCCCAGAACTCAGGAGGCTGAGGCAGAAAGATCCTCGTAAGTTTGAGGTCAGCCTGGGCTACATAGTGAGTTCAAAGTCAGCCTGATCTACATAGAAAGACCCTGTCTCAAAAAAAAAAAAAAAAAAAAAAAAAAGCTGAAGATTTTGAAGGCTCTAAAACCTTGTCACACCTGATAATTTCTTCCTTTTTTTTTTTCCCTCAGTACTAAGAATTGAACCCAGGATCATTGAGCTACATCACTAGCCCTCTTAAAATTTTTATTCACCCATTCTTTTATTCATTCATTCATTTTTGCAGAACTGGAGAGTAAATCCACGGTTAGTAAATCACCAGTTCTCTGTATGTTTTATTTGGAGACAGGCTCTTGTTCAATTGCTAAATTGCCCAGGCTTGCCTCGATCTTGCGATCCTCCCATCTCGGACTCCCAGAGTGCTGGGAAGACAGGCGTGTACCACCACACCCAGCCATCTTCGTGGCTGCTCCAAGCATCCTGTAGGGCCGAACTAAACACATGGTATTGATGACTGTGAGATTTGTCACTTGAGTGAGTTCAGTCATATCAGGAAACAAGCGCGTCCACATCTTTTTCGCCCTTTCTTACTCAGCTACAGTAAACAGGATGAGGGTTGGGTCCCTACATCAACGTCACAGAACAAAGTCGCTTAGCATCTTTAGTCAGAAGCATATCTGGAGCGCTTGCTGCATCCTAGGAACTGCACATGATCTGCAAGAACAAGGACGAGTAAGCAAGCAGCTGGGTCATTTATTGTCCAAATCAGGACACAGAGGAGGGAGCTTGTGCTGGAGCAGTACGTGTACGCCCCGAGATCCTGGGGAAACCGGATGAGCCGCATGCTTGGCTGCAGAGAAGTCACACTTTGGAGGGAAAGGTAGATATGGAAACAAATGTATTACAGTCTATCACAATGATTAAAAGAGAGACACAAGAATCAGAGATGGGAAGCATCGTGCGCCCGTGGTGGCAAGCACACTGCCAGCCCAGCTCTGTGACCCAGAGGAAATCCTTCTCCCTCTGCCAGGGTCACCTGTGCCACACAGGTCTCCTGAAAGAACGACAGAGAGGTGCCTGCGGTGACCCAGGGACGCAAGAGGCAGTGGCCCTGCGCTCCGCCCTGCCAACTCCATGTTCTCCAGCAGCCAAGGAAGGAGACAAAGCATGAGCGCACGCAGTCCACAGCAAGTCAGGAGACTCGGTGCTGGAGGACAAAGCAAAGGCCACGTGGGGACACAGGAGCATGCAGGGGAGCAGGGTTAGGACGCGGCTCTCAAGAAAACCACAACGAGCAAAGACCTAACTGGAAATCAAGAGTCGGCCAAATACACACGGGAGGGAGGTGGGGGAACCACAGGCGAAGGACACAGCTGAAGAAAAGGCCCGAGGCAAAGGGGGGCCTGCTGGACTGAGGCCAGCTCAGAGGCCAGGGGCTGGGGGACAGCCACAGCTTCTGGCGAGAGCAGCACGGAAGCCGCCTCAGAGTTGCTGTTTGTTTCTGTGGCACTGGGGGCTGAACCTGGGGCCCAGCACTGAGCTATATCCCTAGCCCTTTTTTATTTGTTTCTTTACTTGTTATTATGAGGCTGAATATCACGACGTCTCTGCCCGGGGCTGGGCTCGAACTTGCGTTCTCCTGTGTAGTCTCTCAGAGTGCTGGGATTACAGGCATGTGCCACCACACTTGGCTCACGGCAGGGCTTCGAGAAGACGGGTGACATAACTGGTGTGTCAGTCAGCTTTCCATCACTGTGACCACACAGCCCAGGCAAGCAAAGGAGGAAAGGTCCACTCAGCCGCATGGTTTCAGGAGCATCAGTCCAGGGTCTGCTGGCTGCAAAGTAGAATATGCTGGAGGAAGGGTGTAGTGGGGCAAAGCTGTCCACTTCTTAGCAGCCCAGAAGCAGAGTAAGAGAGAGAGATATAAGAAAAGGTGGAGACAGGATACAACCTTCAAAGGCCCCGACTGTCCGCAACTGGGCTGCACCTCTCGACAATCATCAGTGACTTGTCCATTGGTGAGGTCCATCGTGTATACATACCACATTTTCTTCATCCATTTGGCAGTTGACAGGGATCTCGTCTGTTTCTACAACTTTCCGATTCTGAGTTGTGCTGCCATAAACACGGGTATGCTCCTGTGACTGTAGTGTGATGTCTTTCATTCTTTGGGGCGCATACACAGAAATGGCAAGCTGCATCAAGTAAAATAAGCGCAATTTCTACTTTTACTTTTTTAGGAAATTTCCATACTGATTTCCACAGTGGCTGTACTGGTTAACATTCCCACCAATAATGTAGGAGAGGTTTTTTCTCCCTCATATTCAGGCTATATATATATATATATATATATATATATATATATATATATCTCCTTCACACTGAGCTACATTCCCAGCCCTTTTTAAAATATTTTATTTTGAGACAAGGTCTTGCTACATCACTCACTTGCCCAGACTAGGCTCAAATTTGTGTTCTTCCTGCCTCAGCTTCCCAGAGTGCTGGGATTACAGGCATGCACCACACACCACTTCAGGATGTATTCTTAAGCTGCTTGATCCAAGGCAACTTCCTGGTGGATTAGTTGTGCCTCATGAGAGTGAAAGTGGAGGAGGGCTGACTCCGAGAGGTGGCCTTGATCGGTGGGGAGGAGGGGGCTTCCTCCTCTGTCCCAGCCTCTCTCTCCAGAATTGCGCCTGGGCCTTACACGTCTATCTCCTCCCAGGAAGTGATGTGTTTGCTCTGTCCATGAACCCTGTCTCCTGGTTCTTTTCCTGACTGACCGGGCTGGTTTGTAGAATTGACATAACAAAGTACAACAGACCTGATGGCTTAAACCACAGAGAGCTGTTGTGTCGTCGTTCTGGGGGTCGCAGGCCCAAGGTCAAGCTGTCAGCAGCACTGGCCTTTCCCGAGGCCCGTCATCTTGGCCCGCAGGTGGTCATCTTGGCCCTGTGCCCGCCCGTGGCCTCCCTCTGCCTGTGTCTGTGTCCTCGTCTCCTCTTAGAAGGAGAGTCAGGTCGGATTAGGACCCACTCTGACGGCCTCCTCACAACCCAAACACCTCTTCACAGACTGTCTCCAGTCACTTCTTGAGAGACTGGGAGGATTAAGACTTCAACCTATGAATTACCAGGAACGCAATTCAACCCCTAGCAATGATTACACGGGTTAATTAAGTAATTTCAGAGGCACGAAGGGGAATAAGCCCAAGAGAGGAAGCCAAAATGGAGAACCGAGAAGTAACAGTAGAAACAGGAAAGACCAATGACACAAAAGCCAAGCGAGGAGAGCCAGGAGACAGGTGCGGGACGCTTTGAAAGGAAGATCCTCCTCTAGCAACTGGAATGAGAGCCTTTGCCATCACGGGCTGTGGAGTTAAGAGACGTCCACTTTTGCAAAGTATTGGCCACGTGTGCAAACCGAAATCTTAAGGGGACGAGCAGAACATCTCGGTTGTCACAGATACTAAGGAATTTTACTAAACGGGCCATGCTGAACCCTCTCATCAATACTTTTCAATCAATATCTGAAGTTCAGAAAACGTCATCCCTCCTTATCCTGTGAGGTCAGGGGTAGCTAGATGTCAAATGACACCACTTACAGTTCAGGCCCCGGAACGCCAGTATTTGGTTGAGTGTCTGCCTCCCGTGGGCAGCTTGAGCCCAATTCATGCCTTATTCATCCTTCAGATTCTGAAACGCAATGTGCCCCTGAGTCCCAACATCACTATTCATCGAAATGGAAGAAAGCATCTCCTTTGACCCTGCGGCAGCGTGAGAAGCTGAGCGGATGAGGAGGCTGAAGTCTGCAGTAGTCAGTCATGAAGGTCAGGGACACAGTAAGGGACAGAGAGAAGAAAAGGCATTCAGTGCTAAGTCTAATGTCTGGTCTCCCCACCACAGGTGGACCTGCTTTAATTGGATACCCAGTCGGTCACCCAGGACCTTGAAATCCGTGTTCACATTGGTGTGCTCTGTGTACCCTCAGGGCAAAAGATTTTAGACTAATAAATCTATACTTGTGCATTTCCATTGATCTCAATGGTTTGAATTCCTTCAGCATTGCACAAAGTATGAAACATAATACTTAATGGTGTTATCATAAAATCTAATTTGTCACCTATGAAAATTGTCCGGTGACATCAGGATCCCTGTGAAAGTGAGACCCGTTCCCTCTTGCTCCTGGCCAAAAGCAGCACGTTTGGTCTCTTGCCTTGTCTTTCCGAGAATATTGGCTTCCAAAGTTAAACAGCGGCACTGGCCTAGGCCAGGTTAATAGTTCCACGTTCCAGCTTCTTTTTGGAAATTCTTTTGTCACCCCAAAACCCACCCCTAGAGCCAAAGCTCAGTGCTCCCTCTCCCTCCCCACCGGAGGTAAAGACGTTCTCAGCTCGGCTGGGTTCACCTCAGCTTGAGGAGCCTCGGAGATAGCAAGTAAAGCTCAGTCAGTAACTCCAGTCACTTGAACGAAACTTTGGTTAAACAATTCCAGAGTCAGTACCTAAAGATCTAAACATTCAGTACCGTCCTTGTAGAAATATTTGTCTCAACTCACATGCTACACATTTTCCTTCAACCAGATCCTCTGGATTGACTTCTATTTCCCAATCCAGGGCCCGACGGCACTTACATACACTGTTGAGCATGTACATGGATGTATACGTGTGTGTGTTTATGTGTTTCCTTATATGTTATTGTTCTGTCTTTTTCCCAGTAGGTAGTAAATAACTTGAAAGCAAGAGCTGCATTTCTTTTTTTTTAGATTTGAAAAACATCTAACTCTAAGCTCTGTGCAACAAGCACTCAATAGATGTTATTTACTCCTTAACTGTGTTATTTTGCAGACTAGGAGAGAGCCGAAATCGAGATAAGAGTGTCGCTTGTGTGTGCCGTGGAGCAGAGCAAAGATGTGTCCTCTGCAACCTGCACTCTGCCTTAGTAAACAGCGATCCACATTCTCCGGCTGCTCCAGGTTGTCATCATTTCTTCAGGAGACAAAGTACACACACAACACCCCGCCTTGCGAGTAATCCCCAGAGTCTGGCCATTGTGCTGGGAGTCGCTCCCAAAAGCAGGCTAAGTGGGTGAAAATGCATCCGCAGGTGATGCCACACCAGTTCTTATTTCTGAGACTGTAAAATCAAGCAAAAATTGCTCTCGGACAGAACCGAGAACTAGCCTGATAGCTGCTGAAGTGCGAGCTCTCCTTTCCGTGGTGCGCCTTCTCCAAGCCGCTCCTCGTCTTCAGCGGGCCTGATGTTTGAGTTGGGGCATCCAATGTCTTGCACCTAGATCATTTCTGCACGCGTCGCCCACCATCAAGAAACCAGTGAAGTCAGGCACAGAGGCACACCTGTAATCCCGGCTGCTCGGAAGGCTGAGGCCGGAGGGGCATGACGTGGAAGCCAGCCCGGACAATTTAGAAATACTCTGTCACAAAACAAAACAGAAAAGAGCCAGGAATGTAGCTCAGCACTAAAGTGCTTGCCTCACATTTAGGAGATCCTGGGTTCCATCTCCAGTACAGAAAAGAAGGGAAGGAGGGAGGAAGGAGGAAGGAAGGAAGGAAGGAAGGAAGGAAGGAAGGAAGGAAGGAAGGCAGGA